>BDUI01000848.1:135950-149187 GCA_002335545.1 Apodemus speciosus
CAATCTCTAGGTTCAGTTGAGAGGCTCAATCCATGTGAATAATTTAGAAAATAATTGAAAATCAAGACATGCATGTGCATGCCATATATGTTTGTATTCATATAAACCTACATATAGACACACACTCACATGGTTTTAAAATAAAGCCTTGTTTCAACCAGTCAAGTCACATTCACCTAAATCAAAATGAAGGGGTCAAACATTCAAATAAATCACACTCTCTTTTATAGACCAGGAAACTACCTCAATTGACAATGTTGCTAGTGCTACGTGTTAGGAACTAAAAGAAAGTAATGGTTAAATGGGGGAAGGGTGGACTTGCCAGCATTATAATGTGTCTAAACTTACTGTAATTACCCGTGAATCTCTTGACTCTTTTGTGCCTTTATAAAATGTGTTTTAATTACGCTATGGAGGCAAACAATTTTTGATTGTTAATCATCATTGTCAATAAAACTGGAAATTATTGAGAGCGTGTCTGTGAGGACATTTTCATACATGCTTTACTGAAGATACTTCCTTAGTGTGCTGGCATCATTCTATACATGAGAGTTTCTGATGGAGTAGAAATGGGGAAAGGTAAAATCCAGTGGTTTGTCAGAATTCTTATTTACCTGCTTCTAGAAGAATTACACTGTTTTAGTATCCATTAGTGACTATTACAGATTGAATAAAATGACAGTAAGACCAACAAATCATTTTTGTCTAAAATTGTTTGTGTCACATATATGTATGGCTACAATGATAAGAAAATTGCCAGCACAAATATCTCTAATGTTGATTATACTCTATTACAAAGGTCCAATTGTCCCCTTTCCCTTCAAATATCATCCTTCCATTAACAGCATAGATGCTACAAGCTGAAACACAAACTCCTCCTCCTCCTGTTACTGCTGCTGCTGCTGTTGCTGCTGCTACTACAACTCTTCATTTCCTTCTTTTCTTGGAGGGCATCTACAAAGATGAGAGTTGGACCTGAGAGGACTGGTAACTGAATGCAATCAGACTGTTATGTGAAATTCTGAAATAATCGATAAAAATATTATGTTAAAAATAATCTCTTCCAAATTGCAGGCTATGGATTTAAAAAGTGTTTTGAGTGCTGTTACCAGAATTAGAAGAGAGACTTTGCCTCATGGTCCCAGGAATTAGAGGCTGATGAGAATTTTCTTCCTATGTGGCACTCAGTTATTCATTTTTTTCATTGTCAAATATTTGCCTTACAAATAGTACATAGCAAGCAGTACTCTATATATGCTCCCACTATATTCTAGTAGAATAGGTAGGATGATCATTTCCTCTTAATTTTCCCTGAACTTTTCAGGTTTAAACCTGTGCACTCCTTTGTTATTGGAAAATGAGAGCAATTAATCATCCCAGAGATAATTGTTTACCCCCGGAAGTTATCTGTGAGATTTATGTCATAGGAAAGCCAGAAATTTCACAAACATCTCTGCCTAAACATGAGCTGAGCAATGATAGATATGCTAATGTAAGGGAAAAGCCCATGAGACCTCAATTCTACAGAGAAATACAAGCAAATAAGGAAAGCTGYGACGGGAAAAAATTGTCTCCTACAGAGAAAAGCAGGAAGATTCAGCCCTAACAATAAGTAAACAAGTATTCTTTTACATACTRAACAGATTGTGGGTATGTATTTATGAATAATATTCATATATTTATATAATGTTATATGTATATGTTTATACACATATAATAACAGCTAATAAATAAAGAGGACATAAATTTGAATAAAAGCAAGGAAGGGTATATGATATAGTTATCTCAGTAAAAGAAATAATTATCTTATTATCTCAAAAAGAAATAATTTTTTAAAATATAAAAGAACTAATTTTTGTAGTGCTTTCTAGGTAGTGAATGGGCTATGGCAAGTTGAAGCTGAATATCTTTTTAGCTACCTCCTATCAAAAACGTATTGAAGTAGAAAACAAACACAAGCTTCATACTTTCTTTGAGAAGCCGATAGCCACAGAAGTAGCTGTTRATGCTCTGGGTGGAGAATGGAAGTTTTATATGATACAGATTTGTGGTGGGAATAACGAATATAGTTTTTCATAAATCAAGGTATATTGATTGACCTGTGGCAGAGCACACCTACTTTTGAGTATGGGGTGTTCTTATTACAGACCAAGAAGGACAGGAGAAAAGATGTACAATTTTGGATGTACCATGGATGCCCTGTTGGATGTTCTGAACTGGGTTTGTGGATTAATAGATTAGATAGATGATAGATAGATAGATAGATAGATAGATAGATAGATAGATAGATAGATAGATAGATAGTGTAGTGGCTATTCCTGGATGTCAGTTTGACTGTATCAGGATTGAGTTCTGACCTGGATCTTTGCTTGGAGATCTTGAGGCATAGTGGCTGTGAATCCCAGAAGATTAAGGCAGGGAGATCTCTGAGTTCAAGGTCATCTGGGACAAAACAATCCCAGATCCAGGTGTGGTAGCAGGCACCTTTAATCTTGGCCACACCTTCTGCTGGAGACCTACATAAAGACATTGGAAGAAGGAAGATTCACTCTCTCTCTTCTTTGCCTGCTTGCCATGTGGGACTGAACAATTGCTAGATCTTTGAACTTCCATTCACAACTGCTGCTGACCATTGTTGGAAGTTGGACTACAGACTGTAAGTGATCAAAAAAGTTCCCTTACTTTATAGATGCTATCTAAAAGTTCTATGACTCTAGAGAACCCTGACTAGGATAGATAGATAGATAGATAGATAGATAGATAGATAGATAGATAGATAGATAGATAGATAGATGATAGATAGATGATAGATAGATAGATAGATAGATAGATAGATAGATAGATAGATAGATAGATAGATAGATGATGGATGGAAGGATGGGTGGGAGGGTGGATGAGTGAATGCATGATGGATGAATTGATGATGGATGGATAGATAGACAGATAGATAAGAAGAAAGGATGTTACTACTGCATTTGGGGTCTAAAAGAGTTAATAGAATCTAAACACTTTCAATCCTCCTGGGCATATACCCAAAGGATTCCCCAGCATGTAATAAGGACACATGCTCTACTATGTTCATAGCAGCCCTACTTATAATAGCCAGAATCTGGAAAGAACCCAGATGTCCCTCAATGGAGGAATGAATACAGAAAATGTGCTTATTTACACTATGGAATACTACTCAGCTTTTAAAAACAATGAATTCATGAAATTCCTAGGCAAATGGTTGGAACTGGAAAACATCATCCTAAGTGAGGTAACCCAATCAAAAAAGAACACACATGGTATACACTCATTGCTAAGTGGCTATTAGGCCAGAAGCTCAAAATACCCAAGACACAATTCACATATCTAATGATGCCCAAGAAAAAGGAAGGAGAGGCCCTTGGTCCTGGAAAGGCTCAGTGCAGCAGGGGAACACCAGGACAGGGAATTGGGAGGGGGTTGACTGGGAAACATGGGTAGTGAAGAGTTCTTATGGGATTTTAGGGAAGGGGGAACCAGGAAATGGGAAATCATTTGAAATGTAAGTAAAGAATATTTATAATAATAATAATTATAACAGTAATAATAAAAAGGATGTCAGAAAAAAWTTCATGAAACTCCTAAAAAAAAAAAGTCTGGTACCAAAGCATCCAAGATTTGGCTTCTTGTTATTGGACATGTCCTACAACACAAATTCGGATGTATTATTCCTCTGAAGTATCAATGCACAGAGAAAATATAATCTTTCGGCCATGAGAATGAAATAATCCAAAAAAAATACGGCAGAGACAGGTTGCCAAGAAGGGAAGGCTATACTCACTGACAGCTCCTGAATCTGAGTCTAATAAATAAATAGCTAGCTAGACAGACAGACAGACAGACAGACAGACAGACAGACAGACAGACAGACAGACAGACAGGGCTATCAAATAAGTGATCAGGCCTTGAAAAAAACTGAAAGAAAAATATTATGTGATTAAATGCTTACAACTATAGTCATGTTTTCACTGTTTTATTTATTTATTCACTTTACTACCCAATATCAGTCATTCCTCTTCTTCCAGGACTTCCTCACTTGAGTCCTTTCCCCATTCCCCTTAGAAAGGGAAGCCCTGGTCTGGGTGTCAATGCCTTATCCTACCTCTCCACCCCTGACCTCCCATCCCTTCACCCAACACATCCAGTCACTGCAGGACTAGGCATATCCTTTCCCACTGAGGCCAGTCAAGGCTATCTATTTAGGGGTGTGGGATCCATAGGCAGTTCCTGCYGAGATAGTACAAAGACTGTTTAGTTAATCCTTTGATATTTTAAGAAGAGGAGCTAAGTGCCAGAAACTGCAGTTTCTGGCCTCAGAGGATCACAGAAGGCAGGTTAGCTACAGTAGCTAAAGTACCTTAGACTTAGATAAATAAACTTTTTATTATTATACAGCAACACTAAATATCTCCTAAGACAAAGTCTTACCCTCCACAGAGACACTCTTCCCCTCCTTCAAGAAGAACTGACAGGAAATAACACTGGCCAGGCCTGGCCCCTGGTAAATTAGCCTATTCATTCTCTCCTATTTAAGGATTTTACCTTTACCTTCTGGTAGAGGAGCCCTAACCTCCCTGTGCATTGGATGTTTAATTGCTGGAAAAGACCAAAAGTCAGGAAAAAAAAACATGAGAAGAAATATTGGCAATTTTTCTTAACATGATGTATTTATTATGCTTGTTACACATTTCCAATCCAATTTCTTCTTCAATTCCCAACTCAGAAGGAAGCTTCCCAGTCAAAACACTAGAATGATTCTGTCTTTGCTCTACATGAAATAAAGATTATAAAACTGCCCATTCAAAAAGGATCATGTCTGTGTTTTAGCACATTTTACCATTTTTATCTGAGCAATCTGCTACAATGATGTTCAAGATATCACAATTGTGACATGATCTATGCAGCCTGCATATGTGTAAATCAGACCTGCATATGTGTAAATCAGACCAGGTCTCAGTTCTGACAGGGGAAGTAGACAAAAACATCCACCCCTAACTCAGGAGCTATGGAGACTAATAACCACTTACAAAAGAAAAATTAATTTTCTCCAATGAAATCTCACCAGGTATAATAACTAAACTGAAGGGCAGACCCATGCCAATCAGTAGATGGTCAACACAAAACAAACTCAATGACTTTTTTGGCTCATACTGGGCTTTTTTTTCTTACCTTAATAGGTTTTTCTGCTGACATATTATTGTTTGTTTTTTTATAAGATTTCTATGTATGCAAATGTTTATCTCTATTTCAATATATATTTCTTGTGGYTTCCTTCATTTCTTTTTTCTGTTTGCTGTTTTGTCCCATTCTGTCTTTGTTTTATTTTATATCATCATCATCATCATCATCATCATCATMATMATCATCATCATCATCAGTTATTTTAAATTTATTTTTTCTAATGAAAGAATGAAGAATACCTRTAGATTTCAGTGGTTAAGGAGTCAGGGAGGATCTGAAAGAAGTTGGAAGAATGGGAAGTGAAAAATATTTTCAAAATGAAAATTTTAGATAAAATAAATTAGAAAATATGAAACTTATAAAAATAGAAACAAAACAACATGAGATCTTATGAGATCAATATGGGTCTGCCCTTCAGTGTAGTTAATATACCTGGTGAGATTTCATTGGAGAAAATTAATTTTATTGAGTACAAGAAAAAGAAGTCACAGTTGTGAACTTTGAAGATAAGTGTAAGGAAAATTCTTCCTAACAGCCAGAAACTATTATAAAAAATCATAACCAATATTATTGCAGAGCTGTAGAGGCCAGTCCCAATGAATGCATCCTCAAACCACTCTTGTACTTAAAGCTCTAGAAAAATTTCTGAAAGATTATAAGAGGCAGATTATTTCAGAACATTTCAGAAAGTTTATGAAAGAGGCAAAAAGTATTAGAGCCAGATAATTAGTTGGGAATTAGTTGTCAGATTGTATCTACTAGTAATGTCAGAAACCATACACATAAAGGATCATTGAATAACTACCCAAACAAGTTTTGAACATGAATGGCATCAATGGAAATGCCAAAGTGGATAGAAAATATCCATGATACCTCWACCCAATAGGCAACTACAGAATGCTGGGAGTGGGAGAGATGGTCTTCTGCAGGGAAAAACACATCAATTGGTTGTCCAGTGAAAAATGATCAATGTTGGAAACACACMTAAAAGTCACATTTTACAGAGTGAGCAGGTTACATTTAGAAATATATGTGTATACACATGTACATGCATACAATAACAATGAATGAAGAGGTTCCAAATTTTAAGGAGACTGGAGCAGAATATATGGAAGGATTTAGAGAGAAGAAAGCTAAAGAAGAAATATAATTATACTATAATCTCAAAAAGAAAAATGAATAAACAAARTAACAATAAAAATAAGATATTAAAGAAAAAGTCACTGTCTATCACTGGATATTGGTCCTCCAGACAATGTAGATGAGCCCTGCTATACAATGTTGTCAACTTTTATGCTCATATGTGAAATAATCAAGTCCTTCCCAACTCAATGTGATTTGTTTCTGGTTTTCCATTTCTTTTATGTTTAGAACTTGGGATAGTCTTAACGTACTGATTCCTATCTTCAGTTCTTGTTCAACTGGGACCAATTCATTGTATATTAATAGTCACATAAGATAGAAAGATAAACTATGGACAATTAAGTAATCCAAAATGCTGCTTTTGCAGTTGMTTTCTGTTGTGTAGAAAGAACTCTTTACTAAAATCCTTAATTTAATTTCTTTCTTTGATTACTTATTACTAGTATTAGTATTAGTATTATTACTATTGCAGCAGGTTTCTCTGTGTAGCCCTGACTGTTCTGGAACTCACTCAGAAGAGCAGGCTGGTCTTGGCCTCACAAATGGCAGCCTCCCTCTATCCAGCAAGGACTGGGGTCAGAGGTGTGGACAGTCACTGCCACTGACTCCATGTTCAAGTCCGACTAGCTGTATTTATGCACCCTTAAATACTTTAATCAAATAAAGAATAGACACACAGTTACTTAAGATTTTACTTTCTGTGAGGCTTTGAGAAGCTTATCAAGACAGTAAACTTTCTGTCTTTGAGGGACAGAAATTAGTCATAAAAAGGAAAATTTAAGAGGATATGAAATTTAAAAGAACAAAAACATTTCTGTAAGTAAAACATAAACTAATGGCTGCACATGTTCCAGATGCTAGTGCTTTTGTAAAGGGACAATGACAGAGATTAAAATTCTGTCTTGGCAGAAGATAACCTGGATTGTTTTGCAATGCTTTTCATAATCCTTAAATCAAGTGATCAAAAGTATAATAGGAAACATTTTTATATAATAGGAAAGAACAAATAATAGGGATTTCAATTAATTAGGAAAGCATATTTGCTTGTAAATGGAGCTATAAGTAAAAGTAAAATTTCTAAAAAATAAAAATTACTTTTTCTTTTTCTGTATACCATAAATAGCTTGCATTCTTGGATATGTGTGTGTGTGTGTGTGTGTGTGTGTGTGTGTGTGTATTTGTGTGTATATATAGAGAGATTGGCTTCATAGAATAACAATGTTGTCTTAATGTGCCTAGTCAAATAGAATTACAAAACATGTATTGCATGTATTTTCTGTCTTCTAAAATTGCAGCTATAGTCTCTTACACTAGAGAAGTATATCTTTAAATTAATTATTAAGCTGTAATTATATATTCATCTCTCACAAATTTAATATATGCTCAGACCAAAATATAGTAAAAGAAATTTCTGTAGTGGTATCATTATAAAACATTCTAGATAACTATTTTATGCTTTAAACTAGATCAATCATTTAATACAAAGAAATTATAATTTTTAATTCATTTATGTTTTTCTCTGGAAATCATTTATTTTAATAGAAATTTACAAAGCTTATTTCTCTTACCTAATAGAATAGAGAACACCATAAAAATATCACTTGTCATTTGTATAATGCTCTTCAAGAAAGTAAACATTGGAATAATCAGACTTTGATTCTCAAAATAACAGTGGAAAAACAAATAACAAAATACCTTGAAAGAAATGTTCATTTCATGCTAAATTACCTGTGTTTGGTACTGTTGATTTAAGGGACACTAAAGGAAAAATAGATTCAAATGATGTTCATCTCATTTCTTACTGAATTCATATATAACATTTCTTATCCTTATACAACTTATTAGGCCATACATTTTGTTATAATGACTAGAATTAAAATATTATTTTAATGATTTTAACAGATACATGGATTGGTTTAAGTGAGTAAAGTCCTTGCCATGGTAAAAAGATTTAAATAACTGTATATTTTACAGTTTCAACTGTCATACTTTATCTCAAGTAATCATTATAACATTCTTATGAGTGACACATCAGTATTAATAGAGAAGAGGAAATTGGTCACATTAGCCAATATCACACTACTGAAAAATGGCAGCTCAGACCACCTCCTTGGCCCTGGATACCTTCAATTCATTCAATTCTCCAAGAACCCTCTACAAATCAATATTTTACATTTTGTTGTCAATGTTGGTTAATCTCAAGGAAAGTGAGTAGAGCCAAATAGGAGACAAGAAATATGCATGGCTGTCTAACTAAACTTTCATCTTACCCAAGATTCCTGCATCTCTTTTCCTCCAACCTCTTTGATTCAGGTCTCAAGCATCCTCTTAAATAAAATGCCCATGCTATCAATTGTGTCCCTAAAGTATAGTACATGGTGAAATCTATACCACAGAACATACAAATATAGCAGATACAACCTTATTCAGAAATATGGTCTTTGACGATAGATCCAGATACACACAAGATCTTAGAGCAGTCACCAATCCAGCATGACTGGTGGCATTATGCTACTGCTGCTGCTGCTGCTGCTGCTGCTGCTACTGATGATGATGATGATCATGATGATGATGATGATGATGATGGTGACCATGATGATGATGATGTTTTGCATAACAAGTTTTCTCTGTGTAGCCTGTGCTATCCTGAAACTCAGTTTGTAGACCAGGTTGKCCTTGAACTCAAAGAGATTTGCTAAACCACTCCYTCACRATGACTGCTGGCTTTCTAAGAAGAGGGAAATTTACACAAAGACAGAACAAATCCTATATGAAAACAAAGAGAAATGATTATATTAAGATGAAGAAAGGAATTATGTTATTCTTAGGAATATGTGAGGCCCTTGACAGTAGCATAAGCAATAATTAAAGAAACTTCCCTGAAGAATTTAAATATTCATCCTTTTCCTTCGGGGATTTTAGCATCCAGAACTGTGAGAGAATAATTTATTTTATTAAACTATTAAGTACACAATGAGTTGCAACTGTAGGAAACTTAGATAATTACTGAGAAATTCTGCAGCATGTTTCTTTATCCTGTTCCACTTGAGTATGATTTTCTACTGGTCATTTCCTTCAGCTCTCATGGGCAAAGCAAAAATCTTCTTTTGATTAAGGCATTTGCAAATAATATATTGTAAAACACCTTATATAAGCATGTTACATATAATAAAAAACCACAAAGGAGGAAAATAAATGAAGACTATGAATTTTGCAGTATGGTAAAGGTATCACTATTGCCTTTTTTCCTGATGTTTTTGCAATTAGATTCTTACATAAGGAATGTTGAATTGTATCTTACTAAATAAAGSCATGGTTACACTGCCACTAGACATCTAACCTTATCAAAACACCGTTAATCAAAACATAAAGGTCTCTAAAAATTCCTCTGTTGTGATGGACGAAGTAGAAGCAAACCTAAAGTTAGAGTTAACCTTTCAGATATTCACCACACTGGATTAAACTACTAGTACAAATTCTCCAACCTCTTGTCAGTAGTCAGAGATGAGGATAAAGTGTAAGTTTAGTAACTGAGAAAATTCATATAGAGTCATTTATTTCCATGATTACTTGCACTTTCTACTTTTTATATTTATATGCATTGCTTCAATTAGATCCATTGGACAATATTATTTTTCAATATTATTAGTAAAAAAAAATCTACTAAAAGTGGCTTGCTTAGGATAGACACAATGGTTAATGCAAGATTTAGTATAAAATTTTAATACTACTAAGACCCAGTGTTACTTGGTTTTCTGATACTGAGTCTTATGTCCATATTTTTCCTCTTTCTTTAATTTGTTAGTTTTTTTGTTCTGTTTTTTTGTTTTTTTTAATTATTTTTTTGTTTTGTTTTATGTGAGTAACATACATTTTAACATACCACTTTAGTGAGAAAAAGGGAAAATACTTCCTGTATTTTTCTATCTTCAGGTATTTTAAACTCACTCTTCCCTTTATTGTACTGGCATCATAATGTGGCAATCGGTAAGCTAACTTCTTAAGTTTATGTCTCTTTACTCACCCAGAAAATTGTCTGAGACTGAGATAGATCCTGAGCCTCTTGATGCCCAGGACTTCTGAGAATGAACATGCTGGTATCTAAGTTGCAATCAGAACAAGCTTTGCCATATCATGAGTGCTAAATGTAGATGAGGGCTATTGTGTCCTTCCATCTGAATCCCAGTTTCTCAGGTTTATTTCCAGCCACAAACACATAGACAAAGAGACTAAAAGCCAGCTAAGGTGGCAGCATATATAAGCAAGAATATAGAAATCTGGAAGAGACCCTTTCAAGACACCAAATTACAAGTTTCTTGAAAATAATCAACCATCATATATATATATATATATATATATATATATATATATATATATATATATGCCGCACATTTTTCAAAGATATTTCATAATGTTGGTGTAATATGAAATCATATTAAATCATCTCTTCCCTGCCTTGGTAGCCTGAGCTTTTCCCACAAATAATGTGTACTTTAATGTAATTTTGGTTTTTTTTTATTCCATGAATGATGCATCATTTTTGAAACTAAAACATAAAGCTATTTTATTGACTTTAGAATTTTCCTTGATGAATATTCATTAGCATTATGAGAAGTGTCTCTTGTCATGGTAAGGAAGGTCAGATGGGTAAAAGCATAAATATGGCATAAAATAATCTACAACATCAATATGTTCCTATAAACATCTGTGAGATTCTTGAAGGTAAGCAATGAATGGAAGAAATGGCCTTTGAGATCTTTACTCCTACAACTGAGCAGGCAGTTACAGCCAGGAATGCCTGGAACACCAAGTGTCAGGTCAGTTGGGACTCGGTCCACCAGAGCCCCAACTGCACCCAGGAGCTGGGCAGCACCACAACCCACTGTGCACCTATACTGCCAGGAGACATCTGCTCTGAAGGGAATCCCGCATTTAGAGAGAGTCTCCCATTTAGAAGTGAGGCCAACATCTTTGCTTCTGTGACTGAGCAGACTGGTACAGCCAGAAACTCAGGGAACACCAAAGTGTAAGATCAATTGGGACACTCTCTACCAGAGCCCCACCTGAACCCAGGAGCTGGGCAGCTGAACAGCATTGTGCCAGGGGAGAGCTGGTCATCCAGGGGTGCTGAGACAGGATTGCAAGCAGACAAGAGGGAAAGCACCAGCCAGAAACAGCAGGACCAACTAACAGCAGAGATAACCAGATGGAAAAAGGCAAACTTAGGAACTTTACTAACAGAAATCAAGGCAACATGGCATCATCAGAACCCAATTCTCCCACAACAGCAAGTCCTGTGTACCACAACATGACAGAAAAGCAAGATTTGTATTTAAAATCACAGCTCATGATGCTGATAAAGGGATTTAAGAAAGACAAATAACTCCCTTAAAGAAATAAAGGAGAACACAGGTAAATAGGTTGAAGCCCTTGAAGAATTACAGGAAAGCACAACCAAACAGGTGAAGGAATGGAACAAAACCATCGAGGACCTAAAAACAGATGGAGAAACAATAAAGAAATCAGAAAGGGAAACAATTCTGTACATACAAAACTGAGGAAGGAAGTCAGGAGTCATGGATGCAAGCATCAACAATAGAATACAAGAGATAGAAGAGAGAATCTCATATGCAGAAGATACCATAGAAAGCATTGAAGCAATACTCAAAGAAAATGCAAAATGCAAAAAGCTTCTGACCCAAAACAACCAGAAAACCCAAAATAAAATGAGAAGACCAAACCTAAGGATTATGGGTATAGATGAGAGTGAAGATTTCCAACTTAAAGGGCCATTAACTATCTTCAACAAAATTATAGAAGAAAACTTTCCTAAATTATAGAAAGAGATGCCCATGAACACACAAGAAGCCTATAGAACTCAAAATAGATTGGACCAGAAAAAMATTCCTCCCACCATAGAATAATCAAAACACCAAATGCACTAAACAAAGAAAGAATATTAAAATCAGTAAGGGGAAAAGGTCAAGTAACAAATAAAGTAGACCTATCAGAATTATACCAGACTTCTCAACAGAGACTATGAAAGCCAGATGAGCCTGGGCAGATGTCATACAGACCCTAAGGGAACACAAATGCCAACTCAGACTACTATACCCAGCAAATCTCTCAATTACCATAAAAGGAGAAACTAAGGTATTCCATGACAAAAAAAAATTTATACAATATCTTTCCACAAATCCAGCCTTTCAAAGGATAATGAATGGAAAGCAACAACAAAAGGAGGGTAACTACACACTAGAAAAAGCAAGAAATTAACTGCCTTTCAACAAATCCAAAAGAAGAAACCACACAAACATAAAAATTACATCAAAAATAACAGGAAGCAACAATCACTATTCCTTAATATCTATTAACATCAATGGACTCAATTCCCCAATAAAAAGATATAGACTAACAGACTGGATACAAAAACAGGACCCAACATTTTGCTGCATATGGGAAGAGACAAGCAAAGAGCAAAATACTAGAAAACAATATTTCAAGCAAATGGTCCCAGAAAAGAAGCCAGAGTAGCCATTCTAATATTGGATAAAATTGACTTTCATCCAAAAGTCATGACATGAAAGGACACTTCATACTCATCAAAGGAAAAATCTATCAAAAGAACTGTCAATTCTGAACATCTATGCTCCAAATGCAAGGGCACTCTCATTTGTAAAAGAAGCTGCTAAAGCTTAAAGCACACATTACACCTCACACAATAATGCTGGGTGACTTCAACACCCAACTCTCTTCAATGGACAGATCAGGGAATCACAAACTAAACAGAGACACAGTGAAACTAAAAGAAGTTTTGGACCAAATGGATTTAACAGCCTTCAATGATACCTTAGTCAAGGAAGAAATAAGGAAAGAAATCAAAGAC
>BDUI01000849.1:51634-63074 GCA_002335545.1 Apodemus speciosus
GAGGGCTAAGAACATGTTTCAGAGGCAGAAAAAACATGTTTCAGTTTTCATGGGGAACACTGCACTCACAGAGCAGAGACCTGATGCACCCTAGACCTGCAACTTTTTGTGAACAGCGCACGTTTCCATTCTGTTTTGTTTTTTTTAAAACAAGCTCTCATCTCTTAAGGAGGCCATTAGAGTGAGAAACATGACTCACACTGCTGCTCTGTTACCAAGTGCTGTTTTCAACTTAATGAAACTACTAGTTAGTAGCAATTACATTTCCTTCTAACGATAYTTACACGGACATAATCACCATATGYAAATCTGGAACCTACATTCCTAAATCACAACTATTTTTCATTTTACCAAATAATTTTCAAATCTACCTTTTGCACTATTCTCACTGATGCAGTCTCCCCAGATGTTCACACGTGACAGAACACCATCTCAGAGAACATCTCACTGCCTCTTCCCTAACCACACGCTTTCGGTGCAGCATACTGATGTTTAACTCAGGACACACACTCCCATTAAAACACACCTTGCATGTATGAGACAGGCGGCAATTACTCAGACACAGTTCTCCTGGGTTAAACCCCCCCAGCAAAGGCTGCTGATGTCCCAGATCTATGTACTCAGYCRCTGTTTCCTCTTCTATCAAAGTATTTGGAAACAGAAATTATGCGTTCTGCCCGAAATTATAAATGTCCAAAAGCAGAAGCTCCTAGAAAACGCTTAAACCATTTAAAAAAAAACGGAGAGCCGAGAGGGAAGGAACCTAAAGTCCACTCAGCAAGTGACCACGCCACAWACTGTTTTGGCACTGTCTAGCTCTCTTAAGTTGAAACAGTACCTTGAGAAAGGGTCTCTTCTCTCACTGGCCTAGAACTTACCAAGGAGGCTGGACTGGGCAGCCAGTCAGCCCAAGACCTGCCATCTGTGCCTCCCCGTGCTCGGATTACAAGTGCATGCCAYGACACCCGGATTCCCCACCCCCTTTTGAAAATGTGGTTTCCAGGGGAACAAAATGTCCCCTCTGTTGAAAACCACTGATCTCGAGAAGACTGAAAAAGCCCTGTGCAGAGATCTAGATAGTAAGCATAGGCCTTCTGCCAACAGCCACAGGGTAAGCTGCCTTCAGAGGATCCCCCACCTCAGACAAATGGAGAGACCCTTATTTTACCACTCCAGCCCAATCGGGGGTTTCACAAGGTCATTTCAACACAGGCATATACCGCATTTTGAACGTTACGCCCCTCCCACTGTGCCTTCTTTTATAAAAGGGGCTATTTTCCAAAGCCTCATTATAGAGAACCACTAGAAACACTTCTCCATTTTGCTGTTTCGAAATCTCAACAGCAAATGTTTCTTTAAGTAATCATAATTAACTCATTTTAAACAAATCTAAACTATCAGACTAACCATACTACACTGAAGTAACTGTGGTCTTGCTACCAGCATGGAAAGGGCGTTTGTAGCAATAGTTCCTAGGCTCCAGCTCTGCTCTAAATCTGTGCTACAAACCAATGGGTTTGTAAATGGGTAAACACAAGGACTGAGGTCTCCACAGGCTAACTTCCCAAAGTACAGACCTTTCCACCTCRGACAATATCTGGACATTTTATGATAGCACTAAGGTATTATCTAGTGCTGGGTAACAAATCATACCAAAATGTGGGGGCTTTAAACCTGATTTATTATCTTCTATTGTTGTGGATCAATTGAGCAAGGTGGCTCTGGCTGTCTCCCTGAAAGCCGCAGTGAGATGGGCCACAGCAAATCTCCTCTAATTGTTTTTAAATTTCACGTGAAGGTGTGTTTTGCCTACATGTATGTCTGTGTACCATGTGCATGAGGTAGTCAAAAGAGGAAGTCACATCCCTTGGAACTGGAGTTACGAACCATGTGACTCACAACCATCTGTAATGGGATCCGATGCCCTCTCCTGGTATGTCGGAAGACAATGACAATGTACTCATATACATTAAGCAAATAATATTAAGAAAGAAAGACAGAAAGAAAAGGAAAAGGAAAAAGAAAGGAAAGGTGATTTTGTTCCCCAGAGGACACTCAAGTCATTCTGGACTGTCACAACCAAGTCTTAGAGAAAAATGTTCCTGGCACTGAGCAGGTGGTGTCCAGGGATGCTGCTTGCTAAGCATCCTACAGCAGACACCACAGACAAGGATTATGAACAACTATTTGACCCCAGATGCCAGAGTATATCAGAGCTAAGAAACTATGATCTAGAAGAGGGGTGCCCAACCTCCCAAACTGTGATAGAATGATGTCATCTACGTATGTGTTGGGTAGAATTCATAGCTATCCTGATGCTCATGGTCTGCAAAGCAGCCTGCGGGCAACAGGTTGGATATGCCTACTCCTTCAGCAGTGCTCCCAGGGAAAAAGCACCACAGGAGGGACAACCTCATTCCTTCTGCAGCCACTCATTCCTGCTTCTACACAGCAGGGAAACTGAGGCACTAAGGACAGTCCTCAGTAGAGGGGAGGGAACTAAGCTCAGCAGGACGTCTTAATTCTTTATTCAGACTACAGATGCTCTCTAACTCTGCTTTCCAACTTTGCTCTATACACCTTTAAGACTGAGAAGGTGACATGCATTCAGTACCAAAGTCCTTGGAATTATGACATGAGCCCCTCCAGGCTGGTGATAAGCAGCCAGATACTTTCCCAATGCTCAGCAACAGTTTGTCCCAGGAAGCCATGCGCTCACACACCATAGTGTACTCTGTTGCTAAGCAGGGCACTGGGGTGGACAGGTGTGTTAGGAGCACTGAGTCAATATTCCAACTTACTGGGTTTTTGTTGTTGTTGTTGTTTAGATTTTTTTAGCAAAAAAAAAAATCCAAAACAAACACCCCCCCCCCCAAACCAGTAAGTCAAACCAATGTATTTCTTTACATAAGAATCTTTTTATTGGGCTGGAGAGATGATTCAGCAGTTAAGAGAACTGGCTGCTATTCCCGAGGATCTGAGTTCCATTCTCAGAAGTCACATGGCAGCTCACAATGGTCTATAACTTCAATTCCAGGGGATCTGACACCTTCACACAGACACACATGCAGGTAAAACATCAATGCACATAAAAGAAAATTAATCTTTTTTTAAAAAGGAATCTTTTATTGATCTAGAAATTTTCACTTAGAAAATTTAAACGTACACCACGCAATTCAAAGAAAAACAATCCGGTATCAAAATATGAGTTCTAGTTTGGCACTTACTAGGAGGTGATCCCAAACAAAGCTTTCACACACCCATTTCCAAAGTAATAAAACGGAATTGCCAGCCCTGCCTATCCCAAAATGCTGTGAAGAGGCTCAAGAAAGTATGCTGAGTGTGCTTTATATTAAAGACAGGTGTTTGTGTCTGTGTGGGCTCGTGCATGCCTGTGGAGGGCCCTGGATCTGAGTCGGAGTCACAGGCAGTTATAAGTCTCCCCACATGGGTGCTGGAATAGAACTTGGATCTTCTGCAAGAACAGTACGAACTCTCAACAACTGAGCCATCTCTCCAGTCCCAGCAGGTAGTTTTAAATACTCCAAGTTGAAATGAATATCCAACTATAAAATAAGTCTGTACCTGCAGTTTCCAGCATGGGACTTTCCATGTAGTAAACTCTCAATATTTTTAGATCTTTCTCTCACATTGGAAGTTGACCATATCTCTGAAGTAACAGTAAAAAAGAGAAGATTATTAAAATGTAATTGAGAGTCCTTGAAATCCTCCATGATTTGTCAATCTACGGACATCTGTAGTTTCTACAAGCTAAAAGTATATACGGATTCAACAACTCTTAGATGGAGCCTGAGAATTACTACAGTTGGCAGTCTATTGTAACCAGTCCTAGAGACGGAATTCAGAACCACCTTTCCTCTGTTTCCTACTTGCTTCCTACTCTAGCCTGTGAGAGAGCAGAAGCTGTGATTTATCTTTTATCCTTGGCATCTAGTCATGACCTGATTATAAAACAAAAATAATAAACACATTATCAAAACCAGATCACTGCTGACCTCAAGAATAGAGAAGGCTGGGGAGTCAGAAAGATAGGGTGTCTGCAAACTGCGGTCGACTGTAGTAGAGCAGCCCTTTCTTCCTCCAATCAGTTCCAGTCAACACTTCAGACAAAAAGATCTTAAGTACTGTTCCTTCTGTGCAGTAGGTTGTTACCTACTGTGCAAGTCAAGGTAACAACCTGTTGTGTACAGAAGTTCTGCTGGTCAAGAACACAGGTAGTTACCTGATTCCAACTGTAGACCTGCATCTTGACTCTTGAGTGACTCTGAGACACAGCTGAGAGCCGCACTGGGCCAGGCTGGTCCTCTTCACATCTGCTCACTTACATGATGCTCTCTCCTGCCGCACTGAGTAGTCTACTCAGCTCTCAAAATAACGCTCCATACTTTTTCCTCTGAAGCCATCCTAAATACTATAATGCACAGACACCACCACGTGAATACAGTTCCCAATTCTGTTTCTTTATTTCTAAGTAGTCTGTTCCACATGCTGGTGAGCCTGGGACACTGTCTGATGGGTATCAACAAATTTTCTTCACTACAGTAAACCCAAAACTTAAATGTACGTGTGCATAAACACATACACACACCACAATGGTTAGTTCTGTTAACTAGACAGGATCTAGACTCACCTGGGAGACAGGCCTCTGGGCATGAGGGATAATCTTTATTACACTGACTGAACTGGGAACACCCAGACATTCCCTGGTTGGGATCCCGGACAAACCAGCAGGGAGCTAGCTAACAGCAGCATGACCTCATCTCTCTCTGCTTCCTGACTGTGGACTGGCTGTGACCAGCTGCTTTAGGCTCCTGCTGCCTTGATTCCCCCACCATAAAGGACTGTATTCTTCAGCTGTGAGCAAGAGAAACCTTTTCCTTCATGTTACTTTTGGTTTTGTCAGGGCACTTCATCAAAGCAATAGGAAAAGAAAGTAAGACACACATGATGCGAACAAAACACCAATGCACAGAAAGCAAAACAATCATTAAAAAAATAAAAACTAATCAGGGAAGATAGGGTGCTACAGAATCTTGTACATCTCAGTGGACTCAGAATTTACAAAATTAGATGTTCTTAGTTTTTTGACATAGGATTATCACAATGTACCCCCACGATGACAGTCATCCCGCCTCAGCCTCTTAACTGCTGGAATCACTGGTCTGTCCCATCACACCTAGCACACAGAAGTCCCAATCACCAAGAGTACTTTTGTACAGCAATGTGCCCAAAATGGATATACACAGAAAAAGAAAACTTAAGAATGAGCCATGATACAAAATGATGATGATGAAGAGGAAGAGAAGAGCAAAACTGCCCAAAGATAAAACACAGGATATCAGAGCGCTTTGAAGAAGTATGAAGATGACACAAAGTGGGGCTGTCAGGACCCGAGTTCTATCCCTAGAACCACGTACAAGTGCTGGGTGTGGGGTGTGCACGTGTAACCCCAGGACTGAGTAGAGACAGAGGAGGATTCCTGGGACCTGTTGGCCAGCCAGCCTAACTAGATCCAGGCCAGTGACACTGTCGGAGAAGAGCTAGACTGCATCCTCCAGACTCTACACACACTTGTGAACAGGTACACGCATACATAAAGATAGAAGGCACAGCATTAAACATTATAATTCACAAATTCTAGTACAGAATTAATTATTGCCATGTCAGAACCCTTCAAGCACTACCATGGGTAATTCAGGAAACATGAGTGTAAATAGCAGGCTCTAAATCAAGAATAAAGCTAATTTTTTTGTTACTTCTGAAATCCAGACTACTAAAAAATTCACCCTCTGTTATTATCTAATACTAAGGACTAAAATGCTAACAAGAACCTTCAGTGTTGGTAAGAGTATTGGTGCACACCTGCAGTCCCGGCAGAGGCAGAGGTGGAAGGACTGCCATGAATCTGCAACCAGGCTAGTGTGCACCGTGTGCTCCAAGCCAGGGAGCGCTTACATATCTGGACTGCGGCAAGCACAAGCTGGGTTATGTGAACCGGTAACACTGCCACTTCTTGTTTCTGTGTTTCCATGAAACTCTCTTGCTTTCCTAACATTTTTATTTTATTTGAGACAGGGTCTCACTATATAGCCCTAGCTGGCCTGATCATCATATCTTTAGGACTCTGAAAAACCACTATCACTGAAAGATTATGGTAGGAGACAAAGGGCAAGAAAACCAGAGATGCTGGGAAAAGCACTACACCTTCAGACTGGGACTTAATGCTAAGCTTTCCTTTCCAGAAACATTTACAAGCCCTAAGTGGAGTCATGACAAAAGGGAAACAAAGTTATTCACATTCACTGTTTCTTCACAGCACTATACAGCTACCTGCAAAGCCAACGCTCTCTCCTGTTCTCCAGGAGACAATGAAGGTCATGCTGAAGGAAGCCCCGAAGAATGTGTAGCATTCCTCTCTGCTGACAGGTACCATGTTCAAGTTAGCCTATAGTTTTTACTCAAGACCAACTATTCTAAATATGCACGTTGCATAAAACATTTTCAATTAAGGGTGTCTAATCTCCCCAACCCTCCCACAACATAAGGCACCACTTATAAGACAAATTTGGCTGCCACAATGGGAAATTGTTAAAAATCTTGAGATTGGGGAACAATACTGCCTTTAAAATATACAACACCCAGTCAGACCCACAACAAAGTATCACCCTCTTCTCACAACACCCACAGGCAGAGTTACACTATGTTTGGGGGTGTCAATATGTAAATGAAGCTTGGGGATACAAAGAAATAACAAATCTCAAGTTTTAAAAACTCCATGTGTATTGCATATATGTCTGTGTTGGATCCCCTGGGACTGTAATTAGAGACAGTTGTGAGCTGCCATGTCTTGGGTCTTGGGAATTGAACCCAGGTCCTCTCGAAGAACAGCCAGTGCTCTTAACCAGGCAACCATTTCTCCAACCCCCAGATCACATATTTGTTACCTTTTAAACCTTTTGCCTGGTATCAGTATCATTTCACATGAGCTGCTCATTTCAAAAGAGATCATCCAGCCATAAGGTACTCAGAACACTACACGAGGAATCAGAAACCTAAGCAAGCCAGACTGCAGCATCACACAAGGGGACGGCAGAGTTGGGGAGATGGCTCAGTCAGAAAAGTGGTCCAGCAGCAAGTACGAAGACCCGAGTTTGATCCCAGTACCAACATAAACCAAACAACAGCAGCAGCAAGAAAAAACAGGTAGGAGACTATCAGCCTGGAAACAGGAAGATTCCTGAGATCTCTGGCCAGCTAGTCTTGCCAATCCATGACCTCCAGATTCAGCAAGAGACACTACCAAAAGACAAAGTAGAAAGTGACACTCGCCAATAACTGTGGTTAACCTGTCTTTGCACACATGCAAACACATATGCAAGAACACACACAAAATCAGGTAATCACAAATATGTCAATACAAGATGTCAACATTAGTATTTTTCTTTGTTTGTTTTTTTCAAGACAGGGTCTATCTGTGTAGCCCTGGCTGTCCTGGAACTCATTCTATAGATCTGGATGACCTCGAACTCAGAAATATGCCTGCCTCTGCCTCCCAAGTGCTGGGGTTAAAGGCATGCGCCACCACCGCCCGGCCAACATTAGTATTTCACACAATGATTATTAGGGAGTTAGGTCCTTCYTTCCTTCCTTTTTACTGATGAGATAGAACTAAAATCTTCATTGGCAACTGGGAGACTGGAAAGAAAACATAGAAAAGATGTATTTCTAAATCTAAGTTCAAGGAAGTTAGAGCTAGCAAAAGCCCTAAATGAAAGGTTTAAGGGGGAAGGGTAAAGAGGGAGAGTCACCTACTGAGGATACTAAGAATAAAAAATTATTTCTGGGAATTAAATCAGATCTGCTATAGGAATCCAGTAATACAAGATGAACTCAGTACTTGCACAAGCCAAACACCCCAAGCTGAGTTACAGGAAAGAGCAAAGGCCTGATTATGAGCATGACAATGGTCCAAGTGGATATGGAGCAAAGGGCTCAAGATCAAGACCAATTGCTCTCACATCCCATTTTACTAAAACAGCCTACCCAGAGCCTCCACACATCAAAAGAGGTTTTGTTTTGTTTTGTGACCTCTTGTGGGCACATGCTGATGTCATCCTTTCCAGATCTGAATCACCAGATGGAAAGGGTTCTCTGACACACATTTCCAATACACACCCTGGCAGCAAGCTGCCCTAGATGTGACAAGCTACTAGAATGTCACTTGAGAGGGGAGGGGTTGTCTTTAGAAATATAAAGGTAGTTTTGAGATGATGACACTCAATATGAAAAAAAAGCTACAAAGACTTCCAGAGCAACCTTGGTCTCCTCCTGCTTCTGTGTGTAGGTCAGAGGCTGGCCTTAGCCGCCTTCCATCATGTGTTGAGAAAGGCTTTCTCCCTCAATCTGGACCTCAATAACTTGGCTAGGCTAGCTGGCCAGCTAGACCAAAGCTCCACCCATCCTCCTGTCTCTGCACCCCAGCACTGCGATCACACGCGTGCTGTGTCCAGTTCTCACATGCTGCCAGGGATCCAAGCCCCGGCCTCATACTTTCACTGCAAGCGCTATGGCGTCTCCTCAGGTCGCTGGCTTTCTTTGGTCTTTACAAACAATGCTTAACACTACCAATACTAAACTAATGAACTTATGACAACAAAGGAGCAACTGCTGCTGTTTTAGGTATGCTGTGGGCTGCAAGCTCGGAGATAAAACCAGTGTGCACTTTGGGATAGACCTGCAGTAGGGCACACACACAACTTCACAATGTCACAAGCACAGTGGTAACACCACTAAGATCCACTGGGAGGAGGTTTGGAGGGAACAAGGAAGTGTGTAATCACATCCTTCAATGTAACAGGAGCAAACACGTTCAGGGAATACAGTTGTCAGAAAACAGGTCCAGACAGAATAAACATTTGTTCTATTATCTTTCTGTTATGTTGCCACGGGAATATGTTTGCAGGAATTTACTTTCTGCAACCAGATGATAAAGTAGTGGGGGCGGTGGCGGCGGCAGCAGTGGCGTGGCACTCACGTGAAGGCAACAAGACAACAGAGCGGAACTGTCACAAGGTATCCGTAGACACCTGCTTGCCACATCTATTCAAGTTAGCATTCCTTGGAGCCTTACAGACAAAACATCAATGCCAGGTAACATGATGAGGGAAAGGCGGCAGGAATGGAAAACAGATATAGAGCCAAAGATCCAAATAAATGGGACTGTAAATACTCAGACACTCTGAGGAAGATACAAGTGACTTAAAATATGACCAAGTATTAAGAAAAAGCCTGTAAGTCAAAGATGTGAGAAAACACTGGCCTGCCAGCAGCTCCCCTCTCTTTTTCAGATCTACTCAACAGCTAATCTCTTTGTTCCCTTCCTTTTGGCAGCAAAACCCTTCAACGACAACGATGACCACGACAACAACAACAACAAAAATTGAAGTAAGCCCATGTTATTTAGAGAGCTGGAGAGATCGTGAATTTCCAGAGCTCGACAAAAAAATTCTGGCTCTGGCACTTAGGACTTGCGGAATGAGAGCACGGGGTCAGGGTCCTGCAAGGATTCATCTGTCTGTGCTATGGTAAACAGCAGTTAGTACCTCGATCAGTTAAGGAACAGAAATGAAAAATAGAGAGCTAAATCCCAGCTCTGCTCGGTTTGCCACCCGCCTTGGCTTACTTTTTCAGCATAAACGTTGGTCTTTACAAAGGCAAATATGACCATACAGGATTCCCAGCAGCGGCAAGCCCTTCCCCTTCTGACTGCTCCCAGATCCATTCCGCTCTAGCTGTTGATCATACAGCACAGGGTCTTTTCTTAACCCTTCAATCCCAAAGTCCTTACCTTCTTGCCTGCCCCTCATGTCCAACCCCTTAGCTTAGCCTTCCCTCACTGTTACACCCACCACCACCCCCTTGCTTAAAAGTTCAACACAAGATGGCAAACAGTAGATGCTTGCCTAGTAGGCGTGTGCAAGGACCTAGGTTTCTCGGTACTGGAAGACAAAACGAAAAAAAAGAAAGGAAAGAAAAAAAAGCTAAGCCCCTCGGCACCCTCCTCTCYGTCTCACAGTCTCACCAACAGGCATCCCCAGACGCTAGAGATGGGCTGCCTTTCTAGGTCCACTGTCACCACAGCAGGGCTTCAGAAAGGAGAGCACTTTTGCACTTTGTGAACATTTCATGCCCTGTACCTTAAGAGCGGCCTGCACACTGGAGTCACCATGTCCCTGGAGAGAGATGAGCCCKCCCAGCAACACCATTTAACACTCCACTTGTTACCAGGATCTGTCCTGTTCCCCTAGTCAAAACTTGGGGACTGTCAGACTTTCCTGTACCACTTCTGTCTCATCATCGGCCTGGGATGGGAGCATGCCTAGAACCCTGGAACAACCTCTAAAGTGTGTAGTTTACACAACGACATCTCGKCTTCCCCTAAAGGCTTTAAAGGCTCTTACAATAGAAAACTGGGTAATCCTCATCACAAATGTGCTTAGATTACAGAAGCATGCTACAAAGATCAATATTCTAAAACTGAAACTTTTGGGAAAAAAATTCAAGTTTGAAGAAAGTTCTGGTCTTAACTATTTCCTCCTCCATACACAATTTGACAAGCCTGAGCATAAAGCCCTGAGCCCCAGGTCAGGCACATTATATGAGGTGCACTGATACCACAGCAACTAGACCTTTCCAATGGAACAAATGGGCTTTGTGTCAAATTTCACAAAGAACAAAACCCTAATGTATTTTCAAAGACCTAGCAAGCAAGGCTTAGTTATTTATTTTTATACACTGTACTTATACAACACCAACATGGTTGGTCTTAAATTTCCATTAATATATACTGATAAATTCAAAATGGATGGTATTCATAAATCCAGAAGTCACCTATCTGAACTACGGTTTTTCAGAAAAAAAATTTCATCTGGTCATCAACTTCATTCTCAGTGTATCAGTTCTGAGAGAGAACATGACATTATGGGTTAGGTCCTCTAGCTTTTAGATTAGCTGCAGAGTGACACTCACTGCACAGGACTGTACAAAAGCTGTCACACCCAACTTCAGCAACTGCACTAGTAAGAGACTCCTGAAGTGCTGGAACCCCGGCCCCAAAGCCAAAGCAGCTCTGACAGGTGCACCACTCCTTTAAATAAGCCCAGCTTACCACAGAACTAGGCTTAAATGCAGCGTGGAGGCTGGAGCACAGCTCACTGGATACTATGCTCAGCGTGCACCAGCCCCTAGGTGCAATCACTAACGATGCAGAAGGTGAGAGAAGTAAAACCAGCCTACATGGAGTAGAAGGGAGTAACTGATAATGCCTTAAATGAAAATAATTGATAAACTAAAGAATCACATTAAGCCGGGCGTGGTGGCGCACGCCTGTAATCCCAGCACTTGGGAGGCAGAGGCAGGC
>BDUI01000849.1:72600-77600 GCA_002335545.1 Apodemus speciosus
CTCCCAGCTGCTCATGGCACAAGTTCCTGAAGTGCGTGCTCACCGTCTTCCCCTTCCTGGAGTGGGTGTGTCTGTATCGATTCAAGGACTGGCTGCTTGGAGACCTACTCGCTGGTTTAAGTGTTGGTCTTGTTCAAGTTCCCCAAGGTAAGAGCATATGCAAAGCCACCTTACCTAGGACTGACCCACCGACTGGACGGCAAAGGAACCGCATCCCATATAGCCTGGCTGCCTTCACTCCCCACCCCCCCCCCCCCCCCCCCCCCCCCCCCCGCCCCCAGCTTCTAACCCCTCCAGGTGGTTCCAAAAGATCTGGCTGAATTGGGACCCAGGAACACTTCCCATGGAGTCTGCAGCCCCCACTCCTGGTCATTTTTTGCCTCAGCGGTGGTTGTACTGCTCCTGTTGAGAGTCGATCTCAAGAGGCCTTAGTTTTCCTTAGGGAACGGTGAGTGCTAGGGGACAGCCACAGCTGTCATCCAATCCCAGTTCAGATGCAAGAATGCAGGGTCACACGAGGGGAGAAGCCGTGGGCACACCTCTCTCCGTGCAGAAGTGGTGGGCACACCTCTCTCCGTGCAGAAGCCGTGGGCACACCTGCCGTCCTAGCACCAGAAAGGTGGGGCAGGAAGACAAGCATTCACGGCCAGTCTTGTCTACTTGAGAGCTTATCTGAAAGACAAAGTAATGATTCCAAAAAGGGACCAATAACTCTTGGTTTGTGAGAAAGAGGTCCATAATATAAGCTGGCCTCTATCTCGGAGACCCTCCTGTCTCTGCCTCCCAAGTGCTGAGATTAAAGGTGTGTACAGTCAGGTGCAACTCGTTTTGTTTCTTCCTTAACATTTGTTTATTTATTATTCTGTGTGCTGAGGTCAGAGGATGGCTAAGGGAGTCTGTTCTCACCTTCCATCTGATGTGTCCTGAAATCAAGTTCAGGGCTGCAGGTTTGACTCATGCTCTGCGCTATCTCACTCCAGCCCCACCTTTCTTTAAACACACACACACACACACACACACACACACACACACACACACACCATAATAATCAGTATTTTGGTAGGTTTTTGTTTGTTTGTTTGTTTTTCTTTTAGACAGAGTCTCTCTACATAGAGACCTGGACCTCACTCTATAGAACAGGATGACCTTGAGCTCACAGAGACCCATMTGCGTACGCTTCCCCGGTGCTGGGCTAAGCATGGCGGAGTAGGTTTTACAGCCTTGGACAGGCACACTAAGAAAAGAGACTGCGGTGGTTAGCGTGTAGAAGGCAGCCTGCAGTGAAGTGGCTCTGCCTAGCTCTCTAGCTCTGCGTTTGGCCCTGGAGGATTCCCAGGGTCACCTATTTTATTTTATTTTATTTATTTTTGGTTTTTTCAAGACAGGGTTTCTCTGTGTAGCCCTGGCTGTCCTGGAACTCACTCTGTAGACCAGGCTGGCCTTGAACTCAGAAATCCACCTGCCTCTGCCTCCCAAGTGCCGGGATTAAAGTCGTGCACCACCGCCGCTTGGCTATTTTATTTTTTATTACTTTCATTTATGTACATGTGTGTGTGTCTGTCTGTAGGTAGGTACATGTTAGTGCAGGTGTCCTTACAGGCCAGAGACATTCATTTGCCTGGAACTGGAGTCAAAGGTGGATGTCTGCCAGCAAACATCGGTGCTAGGAACCAACCCAGGTCCTCTGAGTGAGCAGCGAGTGTCCTGCACTGCTGGCCCGGCTATCTGTCCCCAGGCCTTCCACACTGCAGGCAATAAGCTCAGTTTGGAGGTCAGGAGCTACATGTGCCCTTTCCCTGTTGGTGAGTGTGTCAGAGAGCTGTGGTGCAGAGCTAGGCTTGTGGCTCAGTTGGTAAAGTGCTTCGAGCCTTCATAAGCCCTGGGCTCAGWCTCCAGCACTAATAAGCCAGCACAGTGGCCAACACCGGCAATCCCAGCAGTCAGGAGGTGGAGAAAGGAAGGGCGGAGGTCAAAGTCACTCACATACACAGTGAGTCTGAAGCCAGCCCAGGCTGTGTGAGTCTCCATCTTAAAACAAAGCTAAAACACAAAAGCATGTTGGAAACTAGGCAGTTTTCACTTACGGTAACTTCTAATGCCAAACCATCTTAATTAAGTGATTTTGCTTTTCAGGCCTGACACTTAGTTTACTGACAAGGCAACTGATTCCTCCCCTCAACATCACTTATGCTGCCTTCTGCTCTTCAGTCATTTACGTAATTTTTGGATCATGTCATCAAATGTCCATCGGTGAGTTCAGTCCTGGCGCCATCGAGCCAGCCGGGCTGTCAGGTGTCACTTGTTGCTGAGCAGGCAGTGCCAGACAGCTTTCAGGCACCGTCAGGAAATGCCTGGGACAGCAGCCTACRTGAGGAGAGCTTACAGACAGACTCGTGGTGTCTTAGTGAGGGGGACTGCTGTGCAGACACCGTGACCAGGACAGCTCTCATAAGGACACCATTTAACTGGGGCTGGCTTACAGGTTCGGAGGTTCAGTCCATTATCATCAAGGTGGGAACATGGCAGCGTCCAGGCAGGCATGGTGCAGGAGGAGCTGAGAGTTCTACATCTTCATCTGAAGGCTGCTGGCAGAAGACTGGCTTCCAGGCAGCTAGGGTGAGGGTCTTAAAGCCCACACCCACAGGAGCACACTTCTTCCACCAAGGCCACGCCCACTCCAACAGGGCCACACCTTGGCCACTCTCTGGGCTAAGCATATTCAAACCATCACACATGGTCTGTGAGGTTTCAGTCCATGTCACCTGGATCCATTGTTTCTGTGCCTGTCTAAAGGTACATGATCTAAAATGCATGGTGGAGCAAAGCAGCTCACACAAACACACAAATACATGCAAACACAGGTATATGCATACACATAGACAAACATGTACATATATGCACACATGCAGACACAGACTCAAACAAATCTATATATGCATGCACACATGTATACACACAATTCATGTATATATGCACACATGCATATATACACTCATGTATGCATGCACATACATACACATGCACACAGAGCTACACCCACAAGACATGTGTAYATACACACATAAATATACACAAACATAGATAGACACACAAATGCACAGACACATTTGTGTATGCACACATATACCTACACACACACAAACATACATCTACACACACATGCACACATATAAAATACACATGAACGGACATTTACATATACATTCATAAATGCACAAATGTGCATGCAGATGCATGCATGTGTGCATGCAGATGCACACACACATGCTCACACACACACACACACACACACACACACGCACACACGGCAAAGGACAAGATGTATTTAAGGGCACGTTCTCAAGGCCCTACTTCATCCATTTCCAGTAACATGGACACCAAGGCTTCACAGAGCTTTGAGAGTGCATTTGAGGTAAAAGCATGAAGTCCAAACCCTTGGCCCCCCAAGTCCACATCTGTCCCACAGTGCAAAGTCCATTCAGTCTTTCTCAGTCTCCCCATAGTCTTCACAGGTCTAGCATTGCTCCGGAGTCAAAATCTGATTAAGATAATCCTTGGCGTTGAGTATCTCTAAAACTCACACTGTGGTGGATTGAGTGGTTCAATGGTGAAGAACACTGGCTACTCTTTCAGAGGGCCTGGGTTCAGTTCTCAGNGAATCCTGTCCCTGAAATACGTATTCTGCCCCCCTCAATTTGAATTTGGCCTTGATTGACCTCGTGGAAAGGCGTGTGCCATTCCCCAGGCTGGGAGCCTCAGGATCTCTCTAGGTCATGTGATTCTAAGACAGGAATCGGTTTTACAGTCGAGGAGATAGGCCTGACTTGTGACCATRCCGAACCACGGTGGTATACTGAGGACCGCCTTACACCTGTCAGAAAGGGCGAGTCTGATGGTTATCCGGAAGGTAACCTGGTGGGGGGCGTGGCTTGTGGGTGACAGTGGGTGGTCCTTCCCCCGCCCTTCGCCCCCAAGCCAGGCTCTGCACTGGGGAGATGCTACTATCTTCTTGCTGCATTCCACGGAGGAGTTAGAAGAGACCCCGCCCTGAACCTTTAGCACTGTGGAGGGAAATGGTCAGAGTACTGACTTTTAACCTCTTAGTCATCGAGCAGCAACAGGCCCACGCTGTGGGATGTGAAGCACTGCCCTAAGGATGCCTAAGTGCCAGTCCCAGTTGGAATTATTGTTTGAAACCTTTATTTATTTGTGTTTATTATTTTATATGTATTAATGTTTTCACTGCATGTATGTCTGTGCAGCATGTACATGCCTGGTGCCTGCAGAGGTCAGAGGAGAGCATCAGATACTGTGAAACAGAAGTAACAGATGGGCCGTGAACAGCCACGTCAGTGCTGRGAGCCACACCCTGGCCTTCTGTTTGCAGGAACAATAGCTGAGCCAGCTCTTGAGTGCCCTAATTGGAATTATTAATCAGACATGGTGGTACYTACTTACCTGTAATCCAGGGTGGAGGCAGGGAGAACCGGAGGCCAACATCATCCTCTGCTGCAATAGTGAGGTTCTGGCTGGCCTGCTTGAAAAAAACTAATAATGATGATGATGATGATGATGACGAGGTTCTGGCTGGCCTGCTTGAAAAAAACTAATGATGATGATGATGATGATGATGATGCTGCTGCTGCTGCTGCTGCTGCTGCTGCTGCTGCTGCTGCTGCTGCCAGGTGTGGTAGCAAATGCCTTTAACCCTAGCACTTGTGGGTTAGAGGCAAATGGATCTCTGTGGTGTTCAAGGTCAGCCTGCTCTATATAACAAGTTCCAGGACAGCCAGAGCTACATAGTGAGACCCCTTAAAAGACAAACACCTCCCCCCATACACACACTGAGTAAACAGTAAACACTGAAGTTGCCTGAACTTCTGAGCCGCGTTCATTTGGGTTTGGGGTTTGTTTGTTCCCTTGATTGTTCTGACAGGGTCTTGGCCATGTAGCTGATCTCAAACCTGTCATCCTTCTGCTTCTGTGGTACTGGGATTACA
>BDUI01000849.1:80100-88391 GCA_002335545.1 Apodemus speciosus
TGCCATCTACATCGTGGCCACYGACAGGTGACACACCATGCTCAGTCCCACCCCACTGCTGAGGGACTCTGAACCCCTTTCTGTGCCGTGGTGAATCTCGTAGCAAACCGACAAGTAAAACGCTGCTCTTCAGGGTCACTTCTTTTATTCTTTATTGTTTTGTTCTGTTTTTCCCTGGAGACAGCGTCTGGCCTCATGTTCACTGTGTAGCCAGCCCAGCTTTGAAATCCTGATCCTCCTGCCTCCACCGACCCAGCTCCTTTACCTTTTCCCAGGACTGGGGATTGAACCCACATTTTGACACACACTAGGAAAGTACTCTGTCACTGATCTATGTCCCCAAACTGCTGGGGGTTTTGTTGTCATCGCTGGTTGTCGTAAAGTATATATGATATCCAGCTGCTTGTTTTGGCCATTTTAAGTGGGGGTTTTGTGGCATAGTTGTTATTATGCAACTACTACCACAGCCGGTTTGCAAAAAACGTTTTCAGCACCTCAGACAGAAACTCTGTCCTCACAGAGCAACGGGTGCCCCACCTCTGCCCCACCCTTACAGAAGTCCCCGTGGGTCTGCCTCCTCCAGACAGAGCTCTGAACCTGCCCTTTGGATCCCAGCAGAACCATGCAGCATTCACCCTTCTGTGTCAGCCTTGGTTCACTTAGCACCACTCTTTCAAGGCCCATCCGAGTTGTAACACACCGCCTCTGCCCTGTGGCTGAGTAGTAGTAGTCCGTGGTGCTTGTACACGCTCTGTCTGTCTGTCCATCTGTTAACCAACGCTCAGCGTGTTCCCTCCCGTTGGCTCTGAGGGTAATGTTGCTGCGAACACTGGCACAGATCTGTTTCAGTCCCAGGACCCTGCATAAGGGCAGAGTCCCCAGGTCATCTGACAGTTCTTTGTGCAGCTCTGAGCTGCCATGGGTATGCTGGGAACGAAACTCTGGCCTCAGGAAGAAGCCAGTGCTGGTAAGCAGTGAGCTTCCTCCCCAGCGCCTGCGAAGTCTTACCTTGGATTAAAAAAAAAAAAAAATCAATCTGTTTTAGTCTGAGAATTTTATAGTTTGGCTGGTTTTCTTCTCTCATTGCTAGAGGTTGACCCTGGGACCTTACCTGCAAGACACATGCTCTATCACTGAGCTACATCCAAATCTCTTCTTACTTTTTATTTTGAAATAAGGTCTTGCTAAGTTGCCCAGACTGGTCCTAAACTCACTCTATAGCCTAGACTGACTTTGAACTTGTGGTCCTCCTGCCTCAGAATCCCAGGTAGCTGAGATCAACAGGCCAGAGCCACTAGGCCTATCTGTCTTCACTCTTAAATTTAAGTTAAATTTAGTTCCTTGTGTAAAGTCAGGCTCACCTGTATTCTTTAGTGATGGGTAGTCCGCTCTAGCCACATGGTCCGTAAAGAGAAGGGGCACTTCCCCATTAACTATCTCAGCAAGAGTAGTGTTTGTTTGTGTGTTTGTCTGTTTGAGACAGGGCTTCTCTGTGTAGCCCTGGCTGTCCTGGAACTTACTTTGTAGATCAGACTAGCCTCAAACTCTGCCTCCCAAGTTAATGGGACTAAAAGCACGCCTGGAGTTAGTTCTAAGTGTGTTCATATGAGTGTGGGTATGGGGATGAGAGTCTGGGCGCCTGCAGAAGCCAGAGGTGTCGGGCCCCGTGGAGTTGGACTTACAGGTGTTTGTGAGCCATGGACGCGGGTGCAGGGAGCTGAACTCACRTTCTCTGCTCAGTAAGTTCATAATGCATAAAATAGATTAAATCAGAAGGAAAAACAGTTATATTAAAATACAGTGAGCCAGTGGTAGTGGTAGATGCCTTTAATTCCATTACTGGGAGGCTGAGGATCTCTGAGTTCAAGGCTAGGCTGGTCTACAAAGTGTCTTCCAGAACAGCCAGGGTTACACAGAGAAACTGTCTCAATTTTCTACCTCAAAACACACACACACACACACACACACACACACACACACACACACGAGCCTAGTAACCACCAAGTTTCAAGGAAGTAATGAGTGTAAATAATATTTCAAGATATCTCTAGCAATAGTAATGTTCTGATTATAATATCCAATTCTGTAACTTCTAATTCAGTTTATAATCAATATTTGTTTTTTNACAGACATGCAAACAGGCAAAACACCCATACACATAAAATAAGTAAATCTTAAAAAAAAAGTAAGTCTGTAGTGACTTTTGTTAATAATGCTATAATAGATCGATCCATCAGCTGGATCCATAACAATCAAATCCCACGATTTATAAATAATCTGTCAGCTTAGTCAWCTCACAATAAGGAAAGTGTCATAATAGAAACATTCGCCCAYGGGATGGACACTTCCCTGGGTCAGGAGTCCCGTCCATGAACTTAGAGGGGACAGAATTGTTGCAGGCTCATGTAATCAGAAGAGCTGTGTGACACAGTAGGCCTGCTGGAAATCAAATCACAAACTACTGTTTGGAGAGGCCCCCACCCTTCACTGAAGCGACCACTTAGCGCTCTTCTCTATGCCTTCTCCAGCACTGGCTGCAGCCTGGCCGCCATCCCCAATCTCTAGACGTGGGGTGTTGCTCTGCTTCAGGAAGGGCACTTCACATGCCTGGCTCAAACATGCTGCGTGTTGACTTGCATTTGAACGTGAAGAAAACAGTTCTACACCCGTGTTTCCGAAGTCCTCAGGAGCCTCACAGTCATCTTCATGTAGTGTTGATGGTGGGGATGAGAGCTTTGCAGGGAGGGTTTGCCTTTGCTCCCCGGGCACCTGTTAGCAGAGTACAGAACAAAACACTGCTTGAAGCCACTTTTGTCTCCCCATGCACTTGGCTAGCCCAGAACAAGTGTCGGGTGCTGTTTTCTTCCGGTGTTCTGGAGACACTTTCCCTCTTTTGGGGGAGCAGAGTCTCACTGTGTAGCCCTGGCTGGCTGGGATTAAAGGTGGCACCACCACACCTGGCTCCCTCCSTCTTTGAACGTAGGCTCTAAGTGCAGGCACAGTGGCCGTCTGCGCGTGGGTGCCAGCCCCCGTGCCCACGGGGCAGGACACCTGACCTGCCAGCTCTGAGCTCTGGGGCGTCGGCTCTGTTGTCGTCCTTGCTCTTCCTTCTCAGCGATGACTTGCCGGAAAATAGCAATGATAATAGTAATAGCGTCAATGAGAATAGAGACTAGGAACGCTCCGGTTCTCTAACCCTGGACTCCCTTTCCCACACCTCTCCCCAGGCCCCTTCTTCCTTGTCAGTGCTCTGCTGATCAATGTCTTGAAAGAGAGACCGTTCAACAATGGTCACCTGATCTTGGGAACCTTCGTCAAGGATGACTTCTCTGTCCCCACCTTCTACGTCAACTATAACAGATCCCTAAGTATGGTGGCGTCCACAACTTTCCTGACTGGAATCATTCAGGTAGGCGCTGAGCCTCTGAATTGGTTTGAATGTGAAACACTCCTCTGAGGAGCCCTAGGAGTGGACACGTGGTCCCAACTGGTGGCTGTCTGGGAAGGAAGCTTTAGAAGACAGCTCCCAAGGAGACCGTGCCTGGAGGCGGGCCGGGAGGGTTTACACCCTCCTGCAGGCAGTAAACGTGCAGCAGGTGTAAGAGACCCCTCCTGGAGCTGATGTGTCTGAACTGGCATCAGCTCCTCTCTGAGCATTGACTTAGAAGTCACCTCTGAACTTCCTCACCAGCCCTTCTTCCAGTAAGAAAGAGGAGGGTGGGGGTGGGGGGTCTAGAACCCATTCCTCAGTTTCGCCTTCCAAAAATCACTTTTTCAAGCCAAGTGGTGGTGGTGGTGGTGGTGGTGGTGGTGGTGGTGGTGGTGCACACCTTTAATCCCAGCACTCATGAGGCTGAAGCAGGCAGATCTCTGTTCGATGCCAGCCTGGTCTACAGAGTAAGTCCAAGGAAAGCCAGGGTTACACAGAGAAACCCTGTCTCAAAAAAACAAAAAAACAAACAAAAACAAAAAACAAAAAAACCCAAAAAAACAAACAAAAACAAAACAAAAACAATCAAACAAAAACACTTTTTCTAGTCTTTGCATAAGAAAGTGAAGGACTTGTGGTCTCACAGGCTGAGTTTGGGCTTGATAGGTGTCAGAGAGCCTCGGGTGGAATTAGGTCTGCCACGACCAGCCCCGAGCCAAAGCTGGAGGACAGGAACACAGCGGCTCACCAGTCCCCACGGTCTCCAGTGGGGTCATTAGCGTCTTCTGAGGGCCGCCCACCCCAAGCTCCCTACCATGTCCAAGCTTTCAGGCTGACTTGTCTGTCCTCAGCTGATCCTCACGGATCCCTCCAGACTGCCTGCCTGTCATCAGCAGACTCTCCTCGGAGTCCACAGAGGACAAGCTGCTCCCATGGATGGCCTTAACCCCTACGGGCTGATGGCTCCGCCTCAGGGGGCCTCAGCTCTCAGTGTATACGGTGGAAATGGTGCTCTTGAGAGGGTCAAATGAAAAACTTGATGTGGAATCCTCAGCAAGAGCYGGCTGCATTGTAAGCGTCAGGGAGGCCGKCACTGTGTAGAAGATAGGCCGGCACCTTAGCATCCCTCTCAGAGGGCCACATGTGTCTGGGCCTAGCTGCTAGGGAGACCAAGACAGGAGGATAACCTGAGCCCAAGAGTTTGAGGCCAGCCTGGACCATATAATGAGACAATGAATGAATGAAATAGGACCTAGTTGAATTATTTTATAAAATGATAACTACATACTCCCCACATTTATATACACAAATGAGCAGATTAAACAGGCTGAGAAAACTCTATGTAGGAAAACAGTAAGAACCCACTCGGAGATAAATGATAAACTTCTGAAACTGAAAGGCAAAGAGGAGAAAATGTGTTTTAAGCAGGAGAGGAAAGCATTTCCCCCACAAAGGGAACGCCCCTCAGACAACAGCAGGTTTCTCTTGGACGTTCCAGTGAAAACGAGGGGCTACGAAGGAGCAGGCCAGGCAGAACCAGCCCGGCCCACTGGTGCCTGCGACACCGTTTACACGAGGTCCAGTGTCCTCTGCAGCCTCCATGGCTAGAAGCCATCTGCATCCAACTGCATACACAAAACCACACATAAAGATACAAACAGGGCTGGAGAGGTGGCTCAGCGGTTAAGAGCACRGGCTGCTCTTCCAGAGGTCCTGAGTTCAATTCCCAGCAACCACATGGCGGCTCACAACCACCTGTGATGGGATCCGATGCCCTCTTCTGGTGTGTCTGAAGACAGTGAAGGCGTACTCACATGCATAAAAATAAATAAATCTTTAAGAAAAGAAAAAAACAAAAACAAAAAACACAAAAATACATATAAAAACAAAATAAATCCAGAGGCTGGATAGACGCCGCAATGGCGAACAGCGGCTGCTCTTGCAGAGGGTCCAGGCTCAGTTGCCAGCGCCCGCATGGCAGCTCCCAGCCGTGTGTGCTTAGCTCCAGGTGACCAGAGCCCACGTCTGCCCACACCAGGCACTAGGCACAGACATGGTGCACAGCCAGCGCCCGCACGGCCTACAGCTAAGTCCAAAGGCAAGCTGAGAAACCCAACCAGACCTGCCTGGAAGCAGAAAGAACAGGAGAGGTGCTCAGCAGGTCAAAGGGCTGGGGCTCTTGCAGAGGCCGAGAGGTCAGTTCCCAGCACCCATGGCAGGCTGCTCAGTCCACAGGGGTCTCACACCTTCTGGCTTCCTCAACCCGCTGTATGCTTGGGCACATACACACACAGAAACACATACATACATAAAGTGTCTTTTGAAAAACGTAAAGTACAGAAAGGGAGACTTGGACTGGAAAGATGACTCGGTGTTATGCCAAAGACTTAAAGTCCACAGAATCACAAGGTCTCTGTTCTGGAACTCCATATGTAGAACAGGCTGGCCTTGAACTCACAGAGATCCACCTGCCTCTGCCTGCCACATTGAATCAACCTTTCTTTCTTTCTTTTATTCCTTCCTTCCCTCATCCTCCTCCTTCTTTGGCTTGTCTTTTTTCTTCATCTTCAACATCTTCTTCTGTGTTTTCTTCATTTTGACCTTTATCATCTTCCTCTTTGTCTTCTTTGCCTTAGTCTTCATCTTTGCAGTCTTCATCATCTCTTCCTCCTTCTCCTCTTCCTTCTTTTAGTTTTATGAGACAGGTTTTCTCTTCGTTTTGTTTTTTGAACAAAAACAAAGAGAAAAACCTTTGTTTTTCTGTATAGCCTTGGATGCCCTGGAACCTCTGTAGACCAGGCTGGTCTCAAACTCAGAAATCTGCCTGCCTCAGCCTCCCTAGTGCTGGGATTAAAGGCGTGCGCCACTTCTGCCACCACCACCTGGTGGTTCTTGGATCATTCTTAGTACACAGGAGTCATAAGGCCAGGAAGATTGATGTGGCATTTGTTCGCACACCTGGTTGTTATGGGACAGGGTCTCACATGGCCTGGGCTACCCTTAACCCACTGTGTAATCAGAGATGATCCTGAACACCTGCCCTCCTGAGTGCTGGAGCTGCAAGTGTGCACCGTCACATGACGCTCTGCGTCTTAGCTCCTCTGTNCCCAGCATAATCAATATTCCTAATTGAAGAAGCCAAGCCTGGTGGCACGTACCTGTGACCCCATCAAGGCTGAAGCAGAAGGACTGTCATGAGTCTTGAGYTCTGCCTAAACTCTATAGAATTCCAGACAGCTACAGAGCAAGATGTCTCCAAACAAACAACCTTTACTGAGGAAAGTATGAAAAGTTGGCAGAATTTATTGGAAATAATGACTCTGCCCCCAAATTCACATTCACTGCAAATTCTGCCTAAGACTTCCAGATCCCATTAACCTGAGGTTAGGAATCCTGGGATGGGCATCATGACGTTAGCTCTCATTACTGTAACTGTCCTCACGTCCTCACCCACAACCTCTGCTACCATCCTGCCCGCGACTGTGGATAGCCAAGTCCTCCRTACCTCGGCTCAGCTGTTCTGCTCCCTTTATTCATGCCCTGCCTTGTGCAAGTTGAAGACCCTTTGCTCCTGTGGCACTGCCCTACCATCCTCTGCCTCAGGCAACCAGAGCRAATGTCTTACCAGGGAGGTGCTTGGCCCCTGGCAGGTACGAGCCTGGCAGGCTGAGGGTTCTACCCCCGGAATCATGTACAGCAGACAAAATGATCATCTTCCGCAACTTCACCCTCGTAGCAAGTATTCCTAAGGCAATTTCAACCTCCGGCCGCCCCCTGCTCCAGCATTGCTCCAGACACAGATCAGACCGGCTCTGCTTCCTGTGGCCTTTCTGTCCCTTCACTTTCCCTTTCCTTTTGTAAGGTCTGCGTGAGATAAATGTTACAGATGCTTTAAGTCTCTGCCTACATGTTTTTAAAATCTTTACCTTTGCCGCTTCCATTTTCCTCTCTCTTCTCTTCATCTCCACTCTGAAAGCACCATTCCAGCCGTCCCTGAATTTTAATCAGAAATGCAGGCCGGCAGGGCGCTGAAAGCGTGGTTCTGATTCCAGGAGGCTTCCTTTGGAAGCCAGCATCCGGCTGCTCTTGCCCAGCCGTGTGGCCACAGGTGACTCATGCAGCCTGTGCTGTCTCCTCTAAACAGTGGGAGGGTGATGGGACCTGCCTTGGTCCTGATTAGGAAGATTTAAAGGATTTTTTTTTTTTTTTATGTCTAGGAATAGTAAACACTAGATAAATGAGTGGCTTTGGTTTTCTGGCTGAAGAAGATTTTTAGTAAATAAACTAATCTTTTAACTCCATCTCTTCCCTTCTGCAGAAAAACATCTTATCTCATTYCTTGGCAACTCCTTGTTCCCTCTTCGGARTCAAACGCCCCCTGCACTTTCTCACCGATTTCTCACTCTTTCGTTTAATTGAGACAGTATAATGTAGTCCTTGGACTCTGTGGTGTGTGTGAGTGAGTGAGTGAGAGAGAGAGAGACAGAGAGAGAGAGACAGAGAGACAGAGAGACAGAGAGAGAATACATACACGCTGTATGGAAGTCAGAGAACAACCTCGGGTGTTAGATCTTGCCTTCCAGCTTGTTAGAGATATTGTCCTTGCTACTGCATGTGCAGCCTTGCTGTCTGGCCAGCTCCTGAGAACCCTGCCTCCACTCCTACCTCCCCGGGGATCCTCGGCATTGCAAGCTCTTTCTCTCTGCATCTGGCTCTTACACTGGTCCCGGGAATTCACACTCAGGTCCTCATACTGAGCCATGCCCCAACCCACATTTCTCACCTGAAATGCCTTCATTAAATCAGGATTTTTCTCTAAACGCCTTTCCATCACCCCCATCGGCACGGGTTTCCTGTTGCT
>BDUI01000850.1:80373-102375 GCA_002335545.1 Apodemus speciosus
AAACTGCTGGCAGCTGTGAGGTCCCCTGCTGTGAGAATTTACAGGCTGCGCTGAAAGAGAAAAACAGTGAAGTTGGCTGCTCTAGGCAGAGAGCTGAACCATAAGATGGTATAAGATTGTTTTACTTGCCTTGCAGGATACTCATATTCTACTAATGTGGGCTCCACAGGAATCTTGAGTGTCTTTTCCTCCTTGGCAAGATAGGAAAGGCCTAGTACAGGCACATACAGTATCTTAGTTTACTTCATTTGTTTTAAATTGTTTTGAGTTTCAAATGGGTATGATTTTGAGTTTTGTGGTTATATCATTCCTCTGGGAGAGAGGACTTAATAAAGGTTTTTCAGTTACTGGCTCAAGGATATACTGATTTGGGAAAAAGGTTTTGCTTTTGTGTTTTTGGAAAAGGTGATTAAGGTATTTACACCTTCCAGAGTTATATGGATCCGATATGATGAAGGGAGACCTCCAGAGGACTAGATTCCAAAGAATCAGACAAAAAATATATCTTGATGATACTAAAATTTTGTTTTGAGATTTATATATTACAGAATATACAGCCTTAGTGAATTTCCTCCTCAGATATGCTGAACTGACCTGCTTGAATTTCTGATGTCCTGGACTTCATCCGGATCCAGTCCAGGCACAGACATAAGAGACTAATCAATCCTATTTCCCTACCCTCCCCCTTCATAATACCTCAACAACCATATTCAGCTTGAAGATGTTATGAAAAGTCGTTGACCCAGTTCCCTGGGCTTTGGGGCTGGTGAGGGAATTAATAGGTGGTCTTTCTAGGGAATGTAGAAATGGTCATATTGGAATAGGAAGGAATAGCTAGAATGGATTGCATAGCCATAATCCCATTAGGTAGAAATCTCTTAAGGTGAAGTCATAATTTCTTAATTGGTACATAATTTATTTTGATGCAAAATCAAGGATTTCATTGGTATAAATTTCTTCTATTGATACAAGATTTTTGTAAGTACAAGGATTAGACCCAGTCCTTCTAACACTGCTATTTTATTTTGATCTGAGATTTTTAAGCCTGTGAGTTTAGGCCCAAATAGCAAATTCATGGCTCTGAGTTTATTGTTAGGGGGTTTTCAAGATTTTAATTAGAAACAGCTGAGAGTAGTTAACGGACAACAGTCCAGACTACTTTACACAGATAGTTGGTTTTCAAAAACATCAGAAATCCACAGAATGTGACATTGAATGTTATTTATTCACTTGTTGTTGAGACTAGTCTGCTCCTGACAGCCTTTCCTGTCTTAGATTCAAAGAAGAAATTGAGCATCTATGAGTTACTACAGTTGTGGCAAGACATCCACTAGGCAAGAATTGCCTCATTTCATCTACAGACATAATACTGTCCAAAGAAAGGACATTTTGATTCTTTAGGACAGCTTGATTCTGCAGAGACAGAGTAGGCTAGTCCTTAATATCTTGTTTCTCTGTCTGTCAGATGATTCTGGCCAGAAGCTGAAGACTGGTGCTCCAACGTTTTGAAGTAAGGGACTGTCCAGGTGATCCGCGGACTTTATAAATTGGCTAAGTGTTGGAAGCTGTGTTAGGCTTCCTATATATTTTCAGTTAATATCAGTCGTTCTTGGATTTCTGACGGGGTGAAGAGGTAGTCTTATAGCCAGCCCAAGGAGTTTAGCATTGAGAAAGATGATATGGATTTGAGAGGATGATTTTCAGATGGAATACAATCTAAAGCCAGGACATTGGTCCGATGTAGAATTGTAAGTCTTTTAAGTTAAGATAGATGACAGAGGTCCTATCTATTTAATTGACAAAAATGATGGATTGGGTGTTAGATCTTGTACTTTATAAATTGCAAAATGGTAATAGTTGTGCTCAAATTTTAATTTAAGAGAAAGTTTTTTTTTTAATTAAATAGAAAGAGTGATTTGTCGCAGGATTTTCCCCGTCCAATTACATTAGTGCAGGGAGGGCCTGTGATTGGACAGGGGAAAGGGAGGCAGCGCTAAAGTGGGAGAGACAGGTCTCAGGAGGAGAGGGAAGGAGAATGGAGGCTGACTTGGTGTTATCAAAAAATTAGAATAATTGGGTTAAAACTTTATTATTATCAATTGGCTCTGAAATTACTTATTGGCATCTTGTAAATTGTGATTTTATTGATACATAAATCTAATTGGTTAACTATTAAGCTTTAAGAGTCTTGATTCTACTGGGTGTTAAGATGGCTGACCATGGTGTGTGTGTGGCACTGCACGGTAGTGAGAAGAACTTGGGGGTCCATGCTGGAGAGATGGCCCAGTGGAGGCCCTGTGGCCCTGCAGGGTCAGAGAGTTGGCAGGCAGAGAGACCAGCGAGTGAGATCACCCAGTGGGAGCCCTGTGGCCAGTTGATTGCTGGCACTAGTGAAGTCACATGCCGGTTCATTTTTTTAATATTTCCCACAACAATGTCCTCTCATGCTTTAAAATTGTAAAGCCTGCTTTATTTTTGAAATAGCAAGATACGCACCTTATAGTATATCCAAATGATTCATAGTACAAAGAAGTCCCTCTCTTGTCCCTGGCCCAGAAAGGTTAGTCCTCCAAATCATTGTATTATAGATGTGTCCATCTATAGACAGATCTCGCCAACCCAAGGTGACCTCATAGGATGACAGTAGTAGAATACTGAAGTCATCTGCTCTTCCCCACTGATTTCCTGCAAGGGCTGTCTATCGCCAAATCCAACCAGAAGGCATCGAGTAGAGACTAAAGGTCCAGGTCGCACAAGTCAGCGTCCTAGACTAGAGAGCAAACCTGAAAACCTGGAAGAGAAAAAAGGATCCAAAAGACCCACATAGTGAATTTGGTTGGTGTGAGTTTCTTTAGTTATTATTTGGATTTTTTTCCTAAACAGGCACTCTCTACATAGGTCTTGCTGTCCTAGTATTCACTATATAGACCAGGTGGGCCTTAAACTCACAGAGATCCAACAACTTCTRTCTCCCAAGTGTTGGATTGAAGGAATGCACCACTATGCATGGCTGGCTGATATGTTTCTTGGCATTCTTATAGAATGTCTGACACTTGAGATATCCCTTTATTGGCTATTATAATTCCTATATAATGGTAAATGTATTGCATTTAAATGTACCTTTTAATTTTTTTCTCTATCAGGCTGCAATTTCTTATAAATTGGCCCCAGTTTCCCACATCACTTGCCTAGAGTTCAGCTATTCTCTTTTTCTCCCCTACCCCCCCCCCATACCTTCCTTACTGGAGATTGAACCTTGTACTAGCTAGGCATCCCAGCCCTCCTTTTGCTTTTTTTTTTTTTTTTTTGACACAGGTTCTCCAGGCTGACCTATAGCACTCTATAACACAGGCAGGATTTGAACCCCAAATCCTCTTTGCTTCATCTGCCCAAATTGCTGCTATTATAGGCCTACAGCACCATTTCTGGATTTATAGCACTTTGTAGACATCTAGAATTGCCATATACTTCTTTGTTCTTTCATTACTAAGGAGTTCTTTGCACATGGTAGGTTTGCAATAAAAGGGTGTTGATAACTACAATAGTGGTTGAAGCATTATATCAAAGAGGATGTGGTTTTTCAACCACATTTCCACTGCTTCTTTCTTTATCACCATCATTAAACTAGAGCACACCCAAATCTCTCCATTTTAAAGTGAAGATTAAACATTTCTGTATAAGCTGGACATGGTGGCACACACTTTTAATCCCAACACTCTGAGCCAGAGGTAGGCAGCTTGCTGTAAGTTCAAGGCCAGCCTGGCCTACAGAGTAAGTTCTAGGACATCCATGGCTACATAGAGAAACACTGTCTCAAAAATCCCCCCAAACAAAAAGATATGTTTTTGTACACCTATATTATTCGCTCTTCTTTCCTCTGCATCTCCCCTATTTCCTTCCTGCTTCTCTTCATCTCACTCCTCTTCCTCATTCCTTTCACAGCCGGCTTTCCTAAATGAGGCCTGGCAGCTTCCACTTTTCYACCTCCCATTCACTTCCTCATCCCACTGCCATCTGGCTTCTTCCACCATCAAAACACAATCTGCTGGCAGAGGTCACCTAGCACTGCATCCATGCCAACTATGGACGCTTTCCAACTCTTTTTGCATCTCATCTCCATAGTGTTTGATGTTGTTGCCTCCTTTCTTATTCAGACATTTTTCATTTATCTTAGGATTTTAGACCAGCTTTCTCCCATGGCCCTCTCTCTACTCTTTCTGGAGTTCTGGCATGGTTTTTCTCTTCTGCCAGCTATCCTCAGATTGTTGTTATAGGATCAGGTTTCATACTTAAATATTTTAACTTTTTATTTTCTCAGAAGCAAACACTGAGATAAGGGTTCAGTAAGGATTTGCATTCAAACTGTTTGTTCAGGAGATAAATGCAGTAGGGATGTGAGGAAGAAAGACAGAGAAGGAAAAGAAGTCAAGAAAGCATGCTATGTTAATTAGGCCATGTCTTTGCTTATTTTCTATTGCTATAATAAAATACCACGACCAAGGCAACTTATAAAAAAGAATTTAATTTGGCTTTTCAGAGTGTTAGAGTCTGTGATTATAGAGCAAAGGAACATCAGAGAGCTTACATCTTGATATAAAACTATGAAGCAGAGAGAAAGAGCACACTAGGAACAGCACAGGTCTTTTGAAATCTCAAATCGCATCTCTAGTGACACACATACTCCAACTATGCCTCACCTCCAAACCCTTCCCAAACAGTTCCATTCATAGAGGTCCAAGTATTTAATACATGTACCTATGGGGAGGAGGGCAACATTCTCACTCAAATCACCACATGCCAGTTACCCTTCAGACAGCTGGTGTGTGAACTCATTATAGAATATCAGTCTCACAAATATCTTGATTGTGGAGCAAAAGAGCAAGGGTGATGATCCACCACCAACATAAATCAGTGGTGGAGAGCTTCTCCAGGAAGTGTGTGGAAATATATATTTCCTGGCCTGGAACATCCTGCCACAGGCACAGAATCACTGGTCCTAATGTAAGGGTGAGGGATGTGAGTAATTCCACACCCTCTCTGCCTTCTTCCCTCAACAACTTAACTATTATCCCTGTTTCACTCTCATCAGTGATGAGGTTAATAAATAACAAATGTTTATGTGCTAGGTCAGGTGTTTGCCTGTTCTAGCTCACTTAATCTCTATCATACAGCCCATTACCGTCCCCATTTTATTTATTTTTCTCTCATCCCCACTTTATTGAGCCAAAACTGAGAACTAGGGAGGATTAAATGACAAGCTAACCCTATATATGTTGGTATATCAGCAAGTGCAACCCAGATAGTTCCTCTTCACTCTAGTCTGTGATTATCATTTGCTAGTTTGGTGTCCTTTCTGGGTTTCTAGCAGCATCTCAAATGAAACTGTCAAAACTGTATGTGTCAGGAGATCTAAAGAATTCTTGATATCTTATGACTCTTCTTATCTTTTCCTTCTAGGCATTTTTAAAAATCTTGGCTTTAAGAAAAATTTTATATGGAAAATTCTTTTCTAACAACTAAAGTAGTCTATATTCATTACAAAGACTTGAGATAATATAAGAGGTACAACAACATTCACTATAATTACCCACAGAGAGTTAATATTTTGTGCACCTTCTTTTACCTAATTATTCATATATTTTGATATATTTGAGAACAGATTGAGACAGGGGAGAAGGTATGGGATGAAAAACTATGAGGGGTTCAGACTTGGAGGGGGATAAGGACTGGACTATAAAAAAAGATTAAAGATAATTTAAAAAAAAATGAATGCCAAACTCAAAAAAGAAAAAAAAAAAACAGTGAGAAGAGACACCAAAAGTACAAATACACAAATTAAAGTGTATCAATGAGGCTTCCACACAATAAAGGAAACAATAAACAGACTGAAAAGACAATGTATGGAATGGGAGAAAATGGTTGAAATTCATACATCCTATAAGTGGTTAATATGCAAAATAGAGGAGAGAAGAAACTTAACTCAACAACATCAATACCAACAACCTTGACTGAAAAAAAATGGTCAAAGAACTTAAACATACCCTGCTGGTATTTGATTAGTCATTATTAAAAATCCAAGCAATAACAAATGTACTTGAAGACATAGATAAAGACAAACCTTAGATATTGCTGGTAAGAATACAAATTAACATTGCCAGTTTTGAAAACAATTTTGTAATTTCTCAAAAACCTTAAACTAGAAGCTGATAAGATAGATTTATTGATAATGCACTTGTAAATGAGAAGACCTTTGTTCAATCCCCAGGGAGGGGAAGTACTAGGGAACTTAGATGGGAGGATTCTTGGGTTCAATGACTTGCCAGTCTAGCATAATTGGTGATTTCCAAGCTAATGAAAGACCCTGATCAAAGAAGGTAGGTGGTATTCCTGAAGATGACACCCAAGATTGTTGTCTGTCCACACACATGTATACAAATCACACACAAGTGCACCTGTGCACACACAAGCAAATTTTTAAAAAACTTAAAATAGCACTATCATGTGAACCAACAATCTATTTCTAGGTATGCCACCAAAGGAACTGAAATCAGTATTCCAATGTAATATCTATACTCCCATATTCATTTTAGTATTATTCAAAACAACCAAAATGTGGAACTAACCTATGTAGTGTAACAATAAAGTATGATAGACATGCATGGGTATAGTATATATAAGTTGAACAATATTTAGCCTTTAAAAAGAAAGAAATCTTGTCATCCTAAACATTGTGAACCTGAAGGACACTATGTTAAGTACAATATGCCTGGGAAATACTGCATGATCTCACTCATGCAAAGAACTTCAAAAGGTGAACTCAAAGAAGTACAGTGGAATGACAGTTTTGAGAAGCTAGGTCACTGTAGTTGGGGAGATGCCAAAGGAGTCAGTTCAGAAAATCTATTATAAAATGTATATTGTATTTTTGGAAATCATTAAAGTAGATTTTCAGTGATGTCACCACAAATATAATGGGCATGTGTGATAATGCTTATGTTAATTACCTTTATTTAGACACCCATAGTATGCATATATGAAAGATATATTTATTTGAAACATAGACATATATTTCAAAACATATTGTACTCAATAAATGTATGCAATTTAATCCATCAGTTTTAAAAATCAGTTAACTGAGTATAATGAGTGGCACATGCCTGTAATCTTTGGCAGCTAAGAGGGGAGGAATATTTGTAAATTCAAGTCCAGTTAAGGTTACACAGTGAAGTCAAGTCCAGCTTGGGCTACATAGGGAGACCTTGTCTTAAAAGAATAATTACATCCAAAGGACACCAAAGACACATCCCTGTGACTGACAGCAAAAACTTCTTGTCATATTGGAACTGATTCATTAATTAGCACCTTGCAAGTGTGGTCACCAATAAAGCTTTATTATTAAATATGTGCAATTTCATCAAATAGACAGGATATAAGAGCCAAATACAAAAATTCACAAATAGCAAAACTCCAGTTACATGAAATTCTAGAAACTTTACAATTAATATAGTGGTGAAAGGGAAGCACGTGCTTGCCTGGGGCTGGGAGCTGGGGGGAAGCCTCAGAGTCAAGGACTACAAGAATAGATTCTAAGATAATAAAAATGTTCTCTGTTCCGAATGCAGTGATGGTTACATGGGTACACACATCTTAAAATATATTTTTTACATTTATTTATTTTGGTTGGGAGGAAAGTGTGTGCCACAGATCTCATGTGGAAATCAGAGGACAATTTAAGAGGCTGGGTTCTCTCCTTCCATTATGTGAGATCCAGGAGTGAAACTCAGGTTGAGAAGCTCATCAGCAGCCACCTTAACCTGCTCAGCCATGTCACTCATTATACTGTACAATTCAAACAGGTTCAGTTTTATGTATGCAAATTACACATCACCAAGTTGGTTTTCAAAAATAATCCTGACTAATGCTCTGTTATATTTTCTGGTTTATCACGATGATCTAATAACATAATTAAGAAAACATAAGTTAGTTTCACTTCATTTCTTCTTTATGAACCCATACTCAGTTCTAAGAACTCCTACATTTGCTAAGAATGAATAAATTATTCTTTAAGTGGATTTTTTTTAACATCTCTGAAAAATCAATGTCAAGGTCATCCAGCCATAGTATGTGAAAGCTATCTCCTTCCCCCTCGTGAAAATGGCTTTCTATCTACTTTGTCATCTCAGGTTTCTCTGTTTAGCTTGTCAATTTCCCACCCAAAAGAGGTAAATAATAATTCTGTCATCATCTAATTTGTGAGCTTTCTTAGTTTCCTTGGTTGTAATTCATCTGGATTAGGAGGCTAAAAACTTACTTGGAGCTATTTCATCCTCTTTCATCTTCAGTTTGCTTTGTAAAGGGACTTCTGAGTTGGGGATATTGTGGGAGAATTTAGACTGCAATTCAAGAAGCCATTCAATGCCTGTGAGCCATTATGTTAGCCAGTGTCAGGATGTCTGGCTCCGAGGCTGATGCGGACTATGTCTGAGTAGCTCTCTACACAAGCACACCACAATTTCCTGCCTGAGACTCCAATATTGATCTGTTCAGACCACTAAAGGATTTTTCCTCTCTTTCACTTCTTTGGTGACAGGAGACAAGGTTACTTAAGCCTTTTGTATTGTGCGGATTTCATTTACCCGCATGCAATGGATACACATGTATAATACATCTCATACTTGGCATTGTATGCTAAAAGTTGCTGAAAAGATACATCCTTTCTGTTTTGTCAAAAAGCGTTTCAAATTTAGAGAAGAGATAGTTAGGTGACAGCCTGTGTTCTATGCCTCAGAACTACCCAGCCTGTGGCCTCTAGTCTGCTTCACCCAGCCTTTGTTGGCAAGTAGGTGAACAGGGGAGAGTGCCGTATGTCAGTGCCAAGGAGGTATGAGTTAAGGAACAATATTTGGGGGCCTTGGTATGTAAGTCGCTGCCTGCTTTCTCTGTTTGGAGCACAAAGTTTTTTTTTTTTTTTTTTTAATAAGCTTGCAAAAAGAAATCCTTTGTGCTTTGGAGACGGAGCTTGAAACTGTGACTTTCATGGCAGTGGATCACATAACAAAAGTGAGTACATATCAAAATTTCATCAAAACATAACAGCCCTCTGAGAGGGCTCTGGGTGCTTCTGTTAGAAAGCTTATTAGCTACTAGGATACACAAAACTCCTAACAACAATCTGGTAATACCCTCAATGCCTAAAATGTAATAAAAAGAATGGAATGTTTTGGAGGCTCCAGTCTCAGCTTTCCAAGTGTTGTTTTCTAAAGCAGATCTCACTATATAGCCCAGGCTGGCTAGAAACCCATGCTCCTCCAAGCTTAGCCTTCCCATTGCTGGGATTAAAGACGTGCTACAACACTTGGCAAACGTTAAGTGGTGTGAGTGTTAGAGTGAACTCAGGGGGTCAGCAGAGATATCTATAGAAATCTAAACTGCAGAGCTGGAGAAATGACTTCGTGATTAAGATTGCTTGCTGCTGTTCTGGAAGACCCAAGTTCAGTTTATAGCACCCACGATTGAGGGGCGTTCAGCTGTCTGAAACTCTAGCTCCAGCTCTAGGGAAACCCAATGACCTCTTCTGGCCTCCCAGGGCATCTATACACATAGACGTGTGCAAGTGCATGCACATTCACAACACACACACACACACACACACACACACACACACACAGAGAGAGAGAGAGAGAGAGAGAGAGAGAGAGAGAGAGAATGAATCCCTGGTGACTCTCTTCTATTCCTGTGCATGACTCTTGCAAAGATAAGTCTTGTAAATCTGCAACTTCTTTTGTTGGAACTGTCCCTTTTCACCCTGGCTTGAATCCCCCCATCCCCCCTTTGGTAACTTGTATGTCTTTTAAGTCAATACAGTATAAAAACATATCCTTTTGAGTCTGATAGTTCTTTAAATATTTATTTATTTATTTATTTTTAACTTTTTTATTGGATATATTCTTTATTTACATTTCATTTCCCTTTTCCTGGTTTCCCCGCCCCCCCCCATGTCCCATATGTCTTTTTCCCTCCCCCTGTTCCCCTATTCACTCCTTCCCACTTCCCTGTTTTGGTATCCGAAGAGTAGTGGTGTTTACAACTAATTGATCTTTAAATATTTAAACAAGGTGATCCTGTTTCTGATTAGTTCCTGGTTTTCTCAGTTAAATATGCCCTAGTTTCTTCAATCCTTACTCCCCTTTCAGATTCTGTGCTGAATGAATTCAAAGTGACCAATAAGATGCTTCCTGTTGATTCAATCCTTAAATACAATGTTACTTATGGGTGAGATGGCTGCATGGAATCCATGCAGTCAGACACTTCCATTAGAGCTTTTGCCTGACCACAAATAGCTGCTCTGGTCTAATTGTTCACTGCATCAGGCATGTGATTCACAGTCTAGAGACACTGTTTAAGCACAAGAAACTTTATGAAGTCTATTCAAAAGTGTAAGTCTATATTGATCATTGAACAAAAATGCCACCAGCACATGTTCATTTTATTCAGAGACCACTCTGGCCCTACGATGTAATATAGAATAAGAATAGTATAAATGTCAAAATATAAGCAATTCGGAATTGTAGGATAACATGTAAGTCGTCTGAGTAAGGTTTTGTGTATATTGGAGTACTGAATGTGTTGCTGAAGGCCAATAACAGCAAGGATGTTTCAAGGGCTCCTGACAACTTCATAATTTCTCTATTACATTCTCTGTCAGATCATTCAATGTCATCCTCCAAGAATGCATGGAAGCTGATGGGAATGTGAGAGTTATGTTATAAGACTTGTTAGAAAGAGTGTTTTTAAAATCAAGGCATGTGTCATTTTTGATAGTCCCAAACCCCTTTAGGAGTCAGTACATCTGTCACATTCTTCCTTTTTAATACACGACACTAGAACACAGAGACTAGTCCTTGTGGAGCCAATGCTCCTCACTAAATGGACTTCAGTCTACAAGAAATATAACCTAAGAGGTGATTCTTTTTGTTGCGTCCAAGTCTCTTCTTTATGGGCTGATAATAGTTTTGTTCTCTACTTTGAAATCATGAAAGTGGTCCCACTGTGGCCTCTGTGCTAGAAATTCTAGCGTTAGTTAATGGATGGGAAAGGCGTTGTGAAAATATGGTTTCCCTTCATCCTTAAATAACTCTAGCCTCTACTGTACGCGTGAGAGATGTACATACACCTACAACAAAGAAAAACAGAACTCTATCAAGGTCATGATTGCTAACGGCTAAGATTTAAATACCTTTGTTCAGAAGCTTAGAGCCATGGTTCTAGATAAGAACTACACATTTTATCACCACCTCTCCCAATTGTTGTAAATAATGGGTCCAAAGTCTTTCTTCAGACCATTCAGTTTTATAGATATACAGATAGGTATGCATTTTCCTTGTTCTAGTCTATATTGATAGTTGCCCATCCCTTCTTCCTGCTTGCCTACTGACAGGAACCTGCCATTGTTCAGGCCTGCAATGTGTCCCATTAAAAATATCACCTCGAGATTATCCTAATTTTCAAATACTTTTCAAATTTAATACTTTAGGTTAGCACACAAAGCACTAAATTTCATTGTGGATTGTCATTCACATGTGTGGTGTTTTAAATGAAAATTGATCCCATAGGCTCATAGGGAGTGGCATAATTAGTAGATATGACCTTGTTGGAGAAAGTGTGTCACTGGGCATGGCTTTGAGGTTTCATGCTCAAGCCAAGTCCAATGTCTCTTGTTTCTCTCTGCTCCCTACTGATATAGGTGTTTGCCTATGTATAATCATGCTATTCATGACATTGCCTTGGATTTCTATTTCTGTGAAGAGACTATATGACCATGGCAACTCTTATAAAGGAAAACGAATTGGGGGTTGATTTACAGTTAGATCAGAGGTTTAGTTCAGGCAGACGTGATGCTAGAGAAAGAACTAAGAACTCTACATTTGAATCAGCAGGTGGCAGGAAGAGACAGTGACACGGGGCCTGGCTTGAGTATCTGAAACCTCAAAGCCTACCCTCAGTGACATACTTCCTACAACAAGGCCATGCCTACTCCTACAAGGCCACACCTCCTAAGAGTCCCAGTCCGTCTGAACCTATGGGGGCCATTTTCAATCAAACCACCATGAGAGTAATGGACTAAACCTCTGAACCTATAATCCATTCCCAATTAAATGTTTTCCTTTATAAGAGTAGTCATAATCATATCTTTTCACAGCAATAGAAACCGTAAGACTGTATGGATACTTATACTTTGTTCTAATCATCTTCAGAAAAAATAAATTTAGAACTATCAAATGAGCAAGCAATGTTGCTGAATATATATATATACATATATATATATATCCAAATGAAGAATATATATATATATATATATATATATCCAAATGAAGTTAAATCAGTATATTAAAGAGAAATCCTCACCCCATATTTATTGCAGCAAAATACACCATACCCATGAGATGAGTCAACACACATTCCATCAATGTATGAACAAAATAAAGAAAATGTGGTCTACATACATAATAGAATACTATTCCAATGTGAAAACAAAGAATTTCTGTCACTCTCATAAATGTGGATGAGCCCAGAGGACACTATGTCAAGTGACTAAGCTATAAGTGTAATCTAACAACACTGTAGAAGCAAAGGCTAGAATGGGGTTGTGGGAGTGCAGTGGGAAGGAAAAGACTAGATGATACCAAAGGGTATAAAGTTGGAGTTAGAAGAAAGAAATTCAAGAGATTTATTGTACAACACAGTGACTATAATTAATAAAATACTCTTTAAAACACTGAGTATAATTTTTAATCTTCCCCCACAAACACACAAATAAGAATAAGAATGTAAGAAGGAGAGGAACTATCTGGAAGAGGAAATGGAGTGGAGAGAGAGGAGAGGGGGATCAAGAATGATGATAGAGGGGAATGAGTAAGTACAAATACAGGAGGCTGGAGAGACGGCTCAGTGACTAAGTACTAGCTGCTCTTGCAAAGGAACCAGGTTCAGTTCTCAGCACCCACATGGTGACTCCCAACCATCCATCAGCCCATTTCTTGGGGATCTGATGTCAAGCATTTTTAAAAAATGATTATTATGCTCCAGACAAGTATTTATGAGATCTCCTACGAAAGTGGGGCTTCCAAAAGAGCCCCTCATAGAGGCAACCTAGGAAGGAGCAAATCTCACCTGTCTTCTCCCTTTACTCTTCCACTCCCTTGATTATGACTGTAACACCTACAGGTAGAGCAACAGTCTTGAAACCTTTAGCCATGGCCCACAGATGACAAAATGGAAAGACATTGTTTCTTCTGTTTGTTGATCGGTTGGTCTGAAACAGACTCTTGTTATATAGCCCAACCTTCTCAGTATTAGAATTATCAACATATGCTACCATGTCTGGCTAGAATATTGTTTAGCACATCAAGTAATATTATATGCTGTTGTTTTTCTTCAGCTGGTCTGTAATGTCCAGTTCATGGTTAAAAATAATCTATTTGAAGCCTTTGGGTGTTAACGTCATAGTCTTTCATTGGATATTATAAATTAGGTGCTTTCCCTGTGTTCTGTGCATTCCATCTATCACCTCAACCCCAAATCCAATTGTGTCTCCTGCTACTCTAGAGCACTGTGTGCTTAAAATGGTAGGAGTGAAGTGAGAGGAATAGATAGGCTCTTGGGATTGTCAAATAGAGGATGCTGTGTCCATAATCCCGGGGAATGTCCTAGATAGAATCTGGATTTCAACCACCTCGAATTTTGGAAGAAAATGTTTTTCAGAAGATTTCCTTAAATTCTTTTCCTGTAGCCTTGGATGTCTTCATGCATTTCTTTCAGGTGGAACTGAGTCAAACTTGTGTTCATGTTTCTCAATTCTAGGAAGACTAAGCACATCCTACATTGAAATATAGGGGAATTAGCACATTAAAATGAGTGTCAAATATGTAGACAAAATCTACATGAATAGCACAAGTCCCCATGCCCCTCTCATGAGAGAGATTGTTTATATACCCAAAGTTGAGGTTTATACGCCCTGAAAACAAGAGACTGCTACAGGAGATGAATAATCCTTAAAATGCTATCTGGACGTGAAACACTGTCCATTAGTATAGTCTTTTAAGGTATTTTCCTTGAACTAGTAAGATAGCTCAGAGGGTGGGAGAGTTTACTACTAAGGCTGAGAACTTCAATTTCATTCCTGAAGCACACATGGTAAGAAGAAAAGACAGAGGGTGGTAGAAATGGCCCAGTGGTTAAGAGCACTGACTGCTCTCCTAGAGGTCCTGAGTTCAATTTCCAGCAGCCACATGGTGGCTCACAACCATCTGTAATGTGATTTGATGCACTCTTCTGTGTATCTGAAGACAGCTACAGTGTACTCATATACATAAAATAAATAAATAAGTAAATAAGTAAATAAATCTTTTTTTAAAAAAGACTAGAAAGAAAGGACCAGGTCTACAAAATTGTCCTCTGACCTCCACACTTGCACCATGACAGTCATGTGTCCACAAACATATTACACACTCACAAATGTACACACAAATAGTAATAAATATGCTTTATTGCTTTATAAGCAATGACGAACAAGTAAAACACATACAAATGTCTCCTCTGAAAATCATTTGTTCTCATAGCATAATATTAAGAGGTTAATGAAATATTCTATGTGAAAATAGAGAATAAAAATCCCAATAGTTGGCCTGTTTTCTTCTTTCCAGATGGGGAATTTATTTACTGGACCCCAATCAAAAAGTCTCTTTCCCCAGGAATGAAAATGCAGTCCTTTTTTGTTATTCATGGGGTTCTAGGACTCTGCCACAGGACTAAACTGTGGTTGTTGGATTCAAGATAAGATAGCAGATTAGAAGCAGCCTCTTTGTAAGCGAGTGAAGGTCAGTATTACAATGAGAGAAACTTGACTACACCCAAAAGAAAGAAATCCACAAAGGAAGTAAAAAGGTACCAAAAAGGAACAGAAACAATAATGTTTGGCACAAACACTGAGCACAGCCTTGGCTGCACCATTTCCTAGTAGAGAGGGAAGTCAGAAGCCACTTCCAAAAGGTAAGCCCCATCCTCAGGACAAGCCTAAAGCTCTCACAAGTCCCAGATCTAGCTCTGGGTTTTCCTGAGAAAGAGATCCCTCTGGTGTACAGATCAGCAATACAGAGAAAAAAATCCATTCGGTTTGCCCTACAACTAGAAGGGGGGCAGCCACCTGCCATCTTAAGAGATCATTTATTGTTAAAAACTGGGCCAGTCCAAGGGACTCAGATCAGGAAACATGTACAGATCAGGGAGCCTCAATTTGGCCTGCCATAGCTCCTGAGTAAAGAAAGACCCAGAAAAGTGGCAGAAGCTTCAGCTCAGGCTTCACAGTGAGTGCATGGGAAAAGTCAGCCCCACTCTCGGAGAGCCAAAACAGATCTCACCAACAGAGAACTGCCCTCAGAGTTTGAAAGGAATGAGGCCTGCGGTGAGCAGAATAGCCAAATTCTGGAGCAAACTGCTACCATAGAGCTTGAGACTTGGTACCCACAGTTGATCCTTCCAGTGGTGTGATTAATGCTTAAGATGTCTTGAAAGCACTGCAGCAATCTCAGTGCTAAGATTGCTTCCCTCCCCTCCAACAAACGTGGGAGTCACACCCCAGCTAATACAATCACTTAAAGGGATATCATCTGCCCTGTCTCAACACTGAGAACGTGCCCAACCCACAAACTGCAACGTTAAATGTGGCCAGCAGAGGCCTCTGGTACTCAAAGAAGGAAAATTACCAGGGTGAAGATAGCTGTGGCTGACTTCAGATACTTGTCCAATACAACACGAATCATAGAAAAGGCCCGAATTTCCAGGTTCCATTGACACTCCTCCAACTCCGTGCACATAATCCACTGTCCAATTTTCAAGAAGCCAGAAAGAAGCTAACTCAACACCCCATCTTTTTCTCTCCTTTTTAGCTTTTTCATTTTATCTTATCCCCTGTGATTCTTTCTGTTTTATATATCATTAGCAGGATTTTAACAGCATTTTGCAAGCTGGGTGTGGAAGCTCATGCCTTTAACCTCAGCACTCAGGAGGCAGAGGAAGATGGATATCTGAGTTTGTCAGGGCTGCATAATAAGACCCTGTCCAAAATAAAGTAATTTGTGTAATCAGACCCTGTCCAAAATAAAATATTTTTTGTTATTCTCTTTCAAAGCTGCATAATAAGACCCTGTCCAAAATAAAGTAATTTGTGTAATCAGACCCTGTCCAAAATAAAATATTTTTTGTTATTCTCTTTCATATATCCATTTAAATTAGCTTGCATTTTTCACTATTGAGCAATATTTTTCTTCTTTAGTTTCCTTTTGCTTTTTGGCCTCTGTGTTTCCTCTACTACTACCACTGTACCCTTCCTCCCCACCTTGCTCCCAATACTACCAAGGCTCAGGGAATGCCATGGAAGAAGAGGAGGAGAGATTGTAAGAGCTGGAGGATGGGAAAGAATGAAGTAAAATGTCTTCTGGACAGGGCAAGACTATTGCATTCATGAACTCTTAGTAGCTGCCATTACCTACATGATATTAAGTCAGCCAAAATTCCTGCATAGTTTGGGGAGGTCCTCTTCCTTAAGGAAGATCTATTGACACTTGCCAGCTGATGACAGAAGGAGAATCATTGAATCATTGTTTGGAAGATGTCCTCACTGGTAGCTTTCCCAGTTTCCAGTGGATGGTCCCAAGCATGTGTGTTTGTGTGTGTGTGTGTGTGTGTGTGTGTGTGTGTGTGTGTGTGTGTGTGTGTGTGTGTGTATGCAGCACTAATTGGACTTAAAGGATATTTTTTTAAAAGGAGGAAAAAGTATAAAATTAGAGAGAGACATGTTGGGGTGTATGGGAGTTGGAGGTGGAAAATTAAAATTATATATATATGTGTTTATACATGAATATTTATATATGTGAGCTCGAGCTGGTCACAAAACTAGAAGAGATTACGAGAGGGGAATTATATATATACATACATATATATGTGTATATATATACATATAATTTTATATGTAATATATATACATATATTATATTATATGTATGTATGTATGTATGTATGTGACATGCAGGGTAGAGGACCCTGAAATAAACTCAAACAGTTATAGCAACCTAATTTTTAAAAAAGATTTCAAAAACACATTGGAAAAAAGATAGCCTCTTTAACAAATGTACTGGGAAAACTAGACTTTCACTTGTAGGAGAATGAAATTAGACTACTATCTGTCACCCTGCATAAAAATCAATTCAAAATGGGATCAAAGATCTGAAAGTTACACCTGAAAGTTTGCAACTGCTAGAGGAAAACACTTGAAGATATAGATATGGGCAAGAATGTTTAGTAAAGGACTGTTACAGCTCACTGAAAAATGTGAAGTAGCAACAGATGTGATTTCAGAAATTCAATGAGCTTCTGCATGGTAAATGAAATAACAACTATAAAGAAACAGCCTATAGAATGGAGAATGTCTTTGTCAAATGTACATCAAACAGAGGGATAGTATTAGAATAAATAGGGAACTATAAAAAATTAAACACCAAATAAAAAACCAAGCCATCTGATCAATAACTGGAGTAATATACCGAATAGACGGTTTTCAAAATAAGAGACACAAATGTCCAATAAACCCTTGAAAATGTGCTCAACATCCTGATTCATCAGAGACATGCAGATTAAAACGTCTAGTGAGGATGTGGGGAAAGAACACTTATTCACTGCAGGTCAGATTACAAAGTAGTGCAACCACTTTAAAAACCAGTGTGAAGGTTTCCCCAAAGAGCTAAAAATAGGACCCAGATAACACTCTTAAGTGTATAACAAGTGTATGCCAAAAGGACTCTAAGTCAATGTAGCACATAGAAACTTACACATCCATGTTTACTACTGAACTAATCACTATAGCCAGAAAATGAGACCAATGTACACTGATATTTGTCAATAGATTAACGGATAAAGAAATGTACCCAGTGGAATTTATTCAGCTATAAAGAAAAATAAAGTCATAACATTTACAGGACAATGTATGTAACCGGAGATCATTATATTAACTGAAACAACACAGATAAATACTATAGTTTTATTATATGTGGAATATAAAATTAAAATTATATATGTGTGTGTGTTTTTATACATGAATATTTATATATGTGGGTGGGTTACAAAACTAGAAGAGATTATGAGAGGGGAAGAAAAATTTTAATGGAGTTATATAATAGGAATATGTGTGGTAAGAAGGCAGAAGAGGGACTGGAGAGATGGCTCAGTGGTTAAGAGTATTAACTGCTCTTCCAGAGGTCTTCAGTTCTATTCCCAGCATCCACATGGTGGCTGACAACTATCTGTAATGGGATCTGATGCCCCCTTCTGGTGTGTCTGAAGACAGCGATGTTGTACTCACATAGATAAAATAAATAAATCTTTTAAAAAAAAAAAGAAGGCAGAACGGAGCACTGGAAGGGACAGTAGAGATAAAAGAGGGCAGCAGGAAAGGGTAATGATGGAAATAAGATATAATGAAATACATCTATGAGGATGCTATGAAGAAACCCATCGTGTTGCATGCTAACCTAAAAATTTTAATTTCAAAAATGTCCATGAATGCTCAATTTCCTCATATAAAAATGTATAGAATCTGCATGTAATTTATACACACTATGATGGTTAGTTTTAATTAACAACTCAACACAACTTAGAATGACCTATAAAAAGGGTCACAAAGAGGGATTGTCTAGATCAGATTGGCCTAAATGGGAGATGGCCTCATCTGCCTTAACTGATGTGGAAAGACCCACCTCACTGTGGCACCATGCTCTGTGTTGGAGGCCTGGACTCAGTAAGAGTAGAGAAAGCTAGCTGAGGAATGGGTATACATGCAGTCACTCACGTCTCTGCTCGCAACTGTGGATTTAACTAGCTGTTCAAGAGTGTGCCTCCCTTAATTTAATTCCCCGATACAATGGAGAAACTAATCTGCACTTGTGAACTAAAATAAACTCTTTCTCCTCTAAGTTGTTTTTTGTCTGGGTATTGTATCACAACAGAAACGAAAGTAGGATGCACAGCCGCCTGCATACCTAAAATACATAGTGGCAGAAAATTTGCTAGCAGAGCAGAGCAAAACAAGCTTACTCAGGGGAGTCAGAACTCCTTACACCTCTCTTTTCATCCTGTCACCACTGAAAGTCTCTCTCACATTTAAGTTAACTTTGAAAGCCCCATTCTTGTGATTTCACACCCAGCCCCATCTGTCCATTTACGACTTCCCTGGCTTTAGCAATGGGACAGTGTTTCCTCTATTAGAAGAGTAATTACAACTGTGCAAGAATCCTGCAAGGTGGTAGCACAGGGGAACCTAGGTAAGGGGCACAATAGAGCTCTCAGTTATTCTTCAAAACTGCATACCAATGTGCAATTATCTCAAAATAGCTCAGAGATGTTAATAATTGAAGGCTTTTCACTTCCTTGCATGTAAAGGACTGAGGCAAGGCCAAATATGATTTATAGGAGATTGGAGAGAATTAGGGACCTTGAAGACAGTTGGGAATAGGGAACATTGTGCATGGTGGGGGGACTTACTGGCCTGACAGCAACATTCAGTCTGGGTATCTGGTCTTAGTAACAGTTTCAAAGAAAGTAACTTCAGTTGTTTATGGATTCTTTACTGCATATGGGGAAAAGACAATCAAAGAACATTTAGGCCAGGCTGTCCAGGTCCTTTCACCCAAGTTAAAACAGTTCTGCACTACTGCACTTAACAGAATCTCTTACCTGGCATACAACAGCTAACACAGGGCTGGTTTAGGAATCAGGTAAGACTTCAATGGTAGCCTGACTCCGTCATACATTCCTGGACAGATTTGCCCTAACCCACCTCACCAAGTGTCTGTTTCACCACTGCTAAAAGAAGTGAGTATAATGTAAAAATCCCAGAACACAATAGAGGGTAGGGACAGGCACTATGTACCGCTTCTGCTATAGCATGCAGATTCACTTGAACTGCATCAAAAACACACATGGTGAATCTCGCTTCCTGTTCTTCCCCTCAAGGAAGTTGTAAAGTTAACATAGCTCCTACCTCTTTAATGCAGGCCCCATAATGAGATCTATATTATTGATTACAAAGAGCTTTCAGTGGATATTTTAAGCCTTAGCTGAAGAGGATATTACTTTGATAATTTTTATGCTGAAACACCACACATCACTTTATTTTTTTAAAGGAAGAAGAAAGCCCTGCTTCTCCACTGCCTGGAGACCTTTGACTGCTGCAAGAGCTAGTATCAGAGGCACCAGCTGGGTCTCCAGGCTCTGTTGGCAGAACTCACAAAATGTCAGTGCCCATCATGTCTTTTGGGATCTCTTAAGAACTGACTGCGGAGATAGCTCAGTCTTTTCCAGAAATGACTGCAACCCCCCCCCCCCAGCCACCGCTTTATTGATCCCTGCCAGGTATTGCACTTCTGATCCTTTTGCTTGCTGTGGTCAATTCTCTCTGTTGCAGTGGAGATCTGTTATGCTGAATCGTCCAGCTGGCCAACTTCCTTATTCCACTCCTTGCCCCTCCCTTGTTTGCTTTGAGCTGACTCTGAAACAGAGCACGAAAAGAAATGATTGTCTGTGTTGAATTGATAGCTCTTCTTTAATTCCTGGTGTCTCGAGATTAAATTAGCCATTTTGCTGGCCTTGTGTTTTGAGAACACTGCAAGGGTTTTTTTTTTTTTTTTTTGGTGTTGTTGTTGTTGTTTTGTTTTGTTTTGTTAAGTTTTTAACCAACCTTTCATCATGCTGGGAGCAATTTGAAAATGTTGCAGGAATCTGTGCCAGGCCCAAGTATTGATCTTTGTGGCCAGGGAAGGAAGTGACAAAATAAAAGTAGAGGCAAGTCAGGAACAAGAATCAAGAAGAACACCCTTTGCTCTCCCTGGGTGACAATACTGTTGTGAGGTTCTTAATGGGATCATCTTAAGCTCTGATAATTTTCTTACGAGTAGCTCCGCCAATTCTCCATGACCACCATGGAAGAAATTTTATAAACAAAAGGGGAAAAAAGTCTGTTCTTGCCAACTTCAATTGTGAGTAATCCACTCTGACTAAAGCTTTTTGTTTCCAAAAGTTGATTTAATTTAGAATATGCAGTTCATTTGATACTGTGCTCACTGGTGTCACCATCTGCCCTGGATTAGTGGGACACCTTAATGCTAGACCTCCTAGAAACTCACACTGATGATGTTGGTGTAGACCATGAGTCAGCAACCAATGGCCCACCACCTGCTTTCCTCAGCTCCACGGGTGGACATTTCCAAATGGTCGGCAAAAGTTAAAAGGAGAATAGTATAGTTTGTCACAAAAGGAAATTACATCAAATTAAAATTTAGTGTCCAAAAAAGGTTTTGTTAACAGTCATGTTCATTCTTATACTTTATTGATGGCTGTTTTGACACTAAAATTGGAACGTTGAGTATGTGTAATGAAGGTCTTACTGTCCATAAAGCCCCAAATATTGCTACCTAGCCATTTATAAATACTAATTATTAATCTTTCTCAACCCCATTGCAGTTGAATAGAACTTTCCCCTGTAGTAGAAATGTTCTATAATCTATCCTGCCTAACCCAGTAGCCATTAGCCACACATGCTATTTAAATTTAAGTTAATTCAAATCAAATAAAATTAAATTCCCCAGTGCCTCTAGCCGTATTTCAAATGCTCCATGGCCACATGTGACTAGTGGCTGCCACATTAAACATAAGCCCAGAATAATGAATGAATTTCTGTGAAAGAGCACTATTGTTCCCTCAGGAATCTATAGACTCCGGTCATTTCTTCCTCCTTTCTTCCCTAATGTATTGTGAGTCATTTATCTGCTTCATTTTACACTCAAAGGAAACTCGTTTTCCTTGTCTCTGTATTCCTTGTCTGTGTTTTGCTTGATTCCTCACTTGTTTCTTTCTTTTCTTCTTCTTCTTCTTCTTCTTCTTCTTCTTCTTCTTCTT
>BDUI01000850.1:127151-142691 GCA_002335545.1 Apodemus speciosus
GTTTTATGTGGAGGTCCTTGATCCACTTGGAGTTGAGCTTAGTACAAGGAGATAAGAATGGGTCAATTCTCATTCTTCTGCATGTTGACCTCCAGATAATTCTTTTTTAAAAAAGATATTTTATGTGCATGAGTACACTGTTGCTGTCTTCAGATATACCAGAAGAGGGCATCGGATCCCATTACATATGGTTGTAAGCCACCACGTGGTTGCTGGGAATTGAACTCATGAACTCTGGAAGAGCATCAGTGCTCTTACCCGCTGAGCCATCTCTCCACCCCTTCTAGCTGCGTCTTAATCTAATCAAGATTAACCTTTACAATCACTGAACGAAAGTAAGAAATGCCTAAGAAAATGGCAGATGAATGTCCAAGTGAGTCCTAAGTGATTCAAATCCCTGCTTCTACTTCTGCCTTGACTATAATTTGGATTCAGATATCACTTTGTCTTCCCTTTATTCTACAAGTATTTCTTGAGTATCTACTAATCCCAGCACTGCTTTATTTCTGGAGAAATGTAAGTGAAAAGATAAAACTCCTGCCCTCATAAAACTTTCAGGCTAGTGAGACACAAAAATCATTCACAAGTGTGATTGGTCATCTGTAACAGGACTGACAAAGGAGGTCTTCCTGCAAAAGAAGGAATAGCTGAAATCATAAGAGCCTACAGAATCTACAGTTACCCTATTTGAAAACTCCAGGTCTCCTGTAGTTGTGTTTACACAGACCTCCTGTTGCCCCAGCGGCCTCAGGAATTTTCTTTCTAGAAAGCTAATAAGCTAGTGTTCTGCCTCTGTGTTTTGCCTAATTGGTAATGTCTGAGTGTGCAGAGGGCTGTCACTGATAAGGCATGAGTGAAATGAGCTGGTCTGGGAGAGTTTCCTCTCTACTAATGAACCTTTCTTTCCTATTTCAGTAATAAGTTCAGTTTTTAAAAGATCTATTTACAGATTTAAAATATTTGACAGTGTGTTCTAGGGTGTGTCATTTTTCCATGATTTCTTTTGTTTTTGTTTAAATCAAGTATATTTCTATGCTGTTTACATACAGTAAAATCCTTTGCATGGGTAGAATTCTATGATTTTTGACAAACACATACAGTTATGTAATGTTACTCATAATCACAATTCAGAAATTTCCACCACTCTGAGACTGGTGTCCCTAAGAATATCTTATATATTTTTTTATTTTCCTATCTTTGCGTAAGTATTGGAGAAAGAAGCATGGGCATGCAAAATAGTTAATACCTGAAAAATAAAATTGAATTTCTGCTCTTTTGGATAATAAAGAGTAGACAACGTATAGCATGATACTGTCCACTAAACAAGTTTTTTATATTAATTTGGCTATTTCTCTTAGACAACTAGATGGTAAATGATTAATATTAGAAAATTGTAAGGCTTACTAGGAGGTTTAAGATTTGGAGAAGTTCAAATTATAATATTCACTGGCAAGTACGTATTTAAGAACAACTAAGTTGCATCTACATGGAGAGAACATACTATTTACTTGAAGTAAAATACTCCTTCAGGGATTCTCTCTGTTGTAGCACAGTGAAGATGCTAGCTTTAATATGGGATGTGGATAATCTTTCTCCTTCCATTACCCCTACTCTCTCCTGCATCCTCCATCAATAATCTTTATGAACTCTCCAGGGATAGCTCCATTTCTGTTTTCAAGAATGTCAGGGCTCCTCTATCTAGGGAATAAATCATTTCATCTTTCTGTTTTAAATCCAGCCCAACTGAAGTCAATGTTTGTTAGTGCCTAAGCCACTGTTAATTGCTTTGTGATAGTTGTCCCACTTTATTCTGTAGTAGTTTGCAGAAGAAAAAAAAAGCCTAGCCTCACTAACAAAGTAGCATTGCCATATAAACTGGGAACATCACTCCATTTGACTATCATAGAAAATCCATCTTTACTGGCAAAGAAACTGAGGCTCCCACTCCAAGCCACCCTCATTGGATTGCTCCCAATTTTGCCTCAGCTTTGCAGCAGGCCTAGGCTTCTCCTTTGTTCTCCAAATCTTAATCTATTGACCTTTGCTCAAGAATTGCTGAGGCCACAAATTACCTACACTCTTGAGCTAACTAGTCAAATGATTATTTCACAGATTCCATATAGAAGGTAAGGCAGGCTTCTGAGTTTCTAGAGGACAGGACCAGGAAATAACCAGGCCACCTTGGGCTGCCCTGTCCTTGAACTGCAGTTCTCACTCATTTGAGCCTGGGGTCTTTTTACATAGGGTATCTTTAAATTCCAATGACCTGTTTTCCCTAGGGCCTTGTGACACAAAGTAAAGCTCCTGGTCTACAACTTCATCAGTATTGGTTTAAAGCTGTGGGGTTGGAGGACTAGTGGACAGACAGGATGTAGGGGGATCCCCCTTCTCAGAGAAGAAGGGGAAGAAATGTGGGGGGGAAGGATCTGTGTGAGTGGGTATTAAGGAGAAGAGATATACAGTGAATAATTAATTAAAAATATAAAAGAATATATGTGCAAATTTTTCAATAAAATTCTTACAAATCGAAAGAAAGAAAGACTCTCAGACAGCATGGAAGACCTGATGACTCAGATTTTACATTTCTTAAAAGACAGTTACTTCACTTATTTGTGTGTCCATTAAATTTTGAGAAGTGCTGGCACTGACATAAAGTACAGTTAAGGAAGACACAAATGTATTATTAGTTCCTCAGCAAAACAGAAGACTCTGCTAATGCCTTCATAGTTCTTCAGCTCCTGAATAAGAATATGAGCATAGCCTACTTTTTCTTGTGGTCTAGTGGCACCCACCAGATGCTCCACCAGAATATGAGCTCCAAGAAACAAATTCTCCCTCTTGTTATAACTGTGCTCCTAGCATCGAGAACAAGGTCTGACTTGTAGGAATTCAGCTGATATTTATTGACTTAAAAATAGCATAAGAAAAAGAGCAAAAGAGGGGGCAGAGAGATGGCTCAGCAGTTAGAGCATTTAGAGGACCCTGGGTCCCATAACTCACACGGCAGTTCACAACCATCTGTAACTGCAATTGCAGAGGATCAGTTAGCCTCCTCTGCCCATCATAGATATTCAAAAGGCAAGACGCTCATACACATAAAATAAAAAGTAAATAAATCCAAGGCTGTGGAGAAAGCTCAGAGGCTCTTCTTCCAGGAGACCTAGGTTATAAAATCCATGTGGTAGCTCACAACCATCTGTAACTCCAGGTCTAGTGGATCTGATGTCCCTTTCTGCCATCCAAGGATACCAGGCACATAGTGGTCCACAGGCAAATGTGCTATTTAAAAAAATACATTTAAAAATTAAATAAATTTGTAAAGGAAAAATGTACATGATACAAGTGGTTGCTCACTTCTTTACCACTGTTCTTCAGCTTGCCTGGAAAAGGACAAAGATCCACTGGGTAGACAAACTCCTCAACCAAATGGACATTCAACTGTGCAACAGTACACCTGCAGGAGAACTCTTTTTCTTGGTCAATTTCTATCCCTCATTAGGCGAATAGTCCCCTCGGTGAAGTTACTGAGGGCTGAGGTCACACCGGGTGTCATTTCATTTAAGTAAGCGGAAAGGGGACAGAAGTTGAGAGACCACGAGAGATTTTTGAAGATCAAGCTGGAAGGCAAGCAACAAATGGCCTTTTCTGTGGTAGACAGCCCGCACCATGGTTCCAGTGAGCCCTGCCTGCTGGTGTCTACGCGCACACAGAGCCAGCTCCCGCCCTGAGCTGGGAGGGCCTGTGCAGTGAATGGATATGGCAGGAAGGATTTCCATGGCTGGGTCTTCTAATGGCATGCCACTTTCAGAGCTGAAGACTTTTATAAATCACTTCCTCTGAAAGAAGCCTATATAATCTCATGATCTCTTCACATATCCCCACAGAGAAGTCCATGAGCTTCTTGTAAATGGGCACATATAATTGTGGAACATATAGGCTGGAACATACAGACCTGCAGTCTGTTCCAGGGAAAACTGTAGAAGACCATGGCCCGAGTCCATACATACACCCAGCTCAAACAATTTCCTAATTCAGGGTCTCTTGTCTAATTGGTAAGTTCCTAAATGCCTGGATGGCCCTCAGAAACTGCGACCACAGATGTTTCGGTATCCAAATCTGGTGAATTACAGAATCGTTTGTTATATTGTTATATTTGTTATATTCCATTCATTTCCTCAGACAGAAATTTGCCACATGGCTCTACATAACTTTAAAGAAGGCTGGGAAATGATGTCTAGCCCCCAAAGAAGAGAATGCAGATTGTGCTAAGTAGTCGTCAGGCTCATGCCCATTAACAGTCTTACTAGGATATAAATAAAGCTTGGCAGAAATACTATTTAGAATCAGAAATAGATAATAGCAGAGAGTTTCCAGACCTATTTCCCCCTGGCAAACAAAGTCCAATGACATTTAAGGGCCGGCCCCTGATCTGCCTCTTTCATGAAAGCTTCCTGTGCATGCCACTCTGGAATTCCTTCTCCCTCTCTCTGTATGTTTCACCTTTGAACTGTCACAGCATTTCTGGCTTGCTTTCTTCTGTGTACAGCTATAAATGTCACTAGTGCACAGACATGAGGCATTATTTGGTATTCGATCATGTATTGCCTTGAGATAACTCTTATATCACTGTCAAGGATGATGGTTTAACTTTTCATGTCTGTATATCTTGCATTCTCAATTATATTTTAAGATCCTAGAAGGCACAGACCATTGCAAGTAGATGCTAGATGATGTGACCACATCAGCTCCATAATCTATCTGTACAATGATTTATTAAAAGTCACCAAATCTGGTCTTAAAGTTGAATCTGCATAGGAACTCAGACCTTTCCCTGTATCACCAAATATATGATGGTAATTGTGTACTTTAAATTGTATACATTGAGCATTAGTTCACATCATTAGTAGTATCTAGCACAAAATGAGCCAATGTGTTTTGTCTAAATATATTTTACCAGCAAGCAAATGAGAAATTTAATTAAATTTTGTATAAGAAATATACAGTGATATTTAGAAAGATCATGGTGAGAGTAGATTTTAATCTAGATTTATTTTGACATTATTTCATCACCCCATGGTTTAGCAGACTCTAATCAACTTTAAAATTTAACCACCTCTTCTTGGCTTCATAAAAGCAACCATCATATTGCCAGAAAATATTATTTCATTTATTCTCATTAACAACCTCTCCCATGATCTATATTAGTCATTTAAAATGATTGCAGGGGCTGTATCTTCACTTTCCATTTGTATCTTTGCTTGATGTCAAAAGTAATGACTTGAGAACTGACAAGTAGATATTACCTTATAATAAATTTATGAAGAGTTTATCGGGCGTGTGCACTGCTCTTTGTCAAGCATGTTGTAGCTAAACATAGAAAGCAGACCATTTAAAGTAACCATGCTCATAGTAGGATCTTTTAAAAATGATCATCAAATGCAGCTTTTTGGAAAAGGTCAAGATAAAAATCACCCTGTGAACAACTACTTCTGCTGATGAATTCTTTGGTAAGAATTTTGATACATTTTGTTCTGAAAATATAATGCTTTATTTTGTGTCCTATGTTGAGATTTTTAAAGCCCCTAAAATATTAGGGGAAATGTACATTATTTGTACTCATGGGCAATATAGCTTTAAACAGCTTGAAAGTCCTTGAAATTGTTTATGTATGCTATATAGAAAGGCTTATTTTTCATGGAAACTTGAGAATTTAGATTTTAAAATTCGTGCCTTTTGAAATGTGAAAAGAGAAAAAACAAAACAAAACGTGATTCCGAACTCTTCCCTAAAGATGTTCTAATGTAACTTGAATCACTACATGTTAAAACACATTTTTCCTATTTGCTGAATTAAATTATGAAACTGATTTATTTTACAGGTTCCAGAGAAATTCCAATGACTCTGAGCACTGAGCATACTTCCTCAAAGTCCAGAGATCATTGGTTAAAAGAAAGGGTTCTTTGTCTTATGTCTTCATGTGTTCAGGTCCCAGAATCCCCAAAGCAATATCAGCTAAGTGTGCCACGCTGAGCCTGTAAATAAAACATGACAAGCTGAAGGTCAGCAACTGTTTTACCAGGGTTCTCTGACTGCTAAAAGCAAGGCTCATTATTAACAAACACATCAGGGAAGAGTTCTAGAATTTTAAGGAAAGAGAAATGGTCGGCTCTGGATCTTTCAACAATGTATGCACAATTTAGGACAGTTTCTGAAATTAAAAAGAAATGCTATTGTGAATATTTAAGGTAGTCAAACATATACGTATATATAATTTAGTGTGTGTAGTTGGGGGTGTACATGCCACAGTAGATGTGTGTGTGTGTGTGTGTGTGTGTGTGTGTGTGTGAGAGAGAGAGAGAGAGAGAGAGAGAGAGAGAGAGAGAGAGAGAGAGAGAGAGAGAGAGAGAGAGAGAGAGAGAGAACATCAGAGGACAACCTGTGAGAGTCAGTTCTCTCCTTCCCCCATGTGGGTTCTGGGGATCAAATTCAAGTCATTAGGCTCGGCAGCAAGCACTTTTACCCACTCAAGGTATATATATATTCCTTTAACATCATTAGGCCTATGGGTTCATATAATCACTTGAAATCACCTAATTCTGAGTTACAGTTGAACATCAAAGGGCTTTACCTATGAGTTTTAAATTATTCATTAGGATATAATAAATTAGAGGAGAAAATGTGTTTATTCCACCTTGACTCAAGATAATAATAAAAGTCCTTTTACAAACATAAAGATAATTTAATCATTCAGCGCATTCAACAAGGAACTTTTAAAGAGTTAGAACATTCAGCTGTAAAGTATGTTTTAAATAAAGGCTATCTCATGGTTATATTTGCTAGGGTGCACTGAGAACTGTTGTTTCTCTATTCTTAAATTTGCAAAGCCTCCCACAGACAACCAGTTTACATACCTGACTCATTTGGAGTTTACCAGAACAGCTGTACTTCATATTATCACATCAGAGAGGAATCAGTCAATAGAAGAAAAGCTTATCTTAAAATGCTCACTTTTCTCTCATAAATAAGATAAAACAGATATAAGCCATGTAATTTCATGTAGTTCCATATGCACTCAGATCCTAATTAATAATAGCTTAATTAACATGTCACATAGACCAATTCATTTCAAACCATTAGTGGTACAGACCAATCATTTTATAAAATTGAATAAAAATAAGTTATCAAAAATATTTTAAAGCATCCTAAATGAAAGCACACTGATCACTTGATGGGACAACAATATCAATTTGTTATTAAAGTTTCTATAGGTCTAGTGAGATAGTTCAGCGGGTGAAAGTGCTTATTGTCAAACCTGACAGCCGAATTTGGATCCCCTGGGCATACAAGGTGGAAAGAGAGAATAGACTCCTGAAAGTTGTCTTCTGACTTCTACACACGTGCTTTGGTGCAAACACACACACACACACACACACACACACACACACACACACACACCTTCTAAATGTTTCTACATGCTTATTCTCACTGCCTCTGCTTACCACGAGTTGACCGACAGTCTTGTGGCCTGGGAATGGAGCAGGGACCACACTCTGAGTAAAAACAGTTGATATAAATCTCATGCACTATAACATTGTTCTACAGTTATGACTACAGTTATGACTTTTTCTATCGAATAGTCCCTGAAATGAGAGAGCCATTAACAGTGACTTGGAAGTCATCAGCCCTTTCCCATTAACTCATACAATATCGCTTAATATATGCTCAAAATGGGACAAATCATTCTACACCGAGTCTCCCGCATCCAGATGCTGCTTTCTCCTCCTTGCTTGGGTGTGACTTTATCCTGCTCCATCTAATTCCTTCAATGGCACCTGCCTCTGTAAGTTTTACCCCAAACCTTATTGTTTTATTTATTTATTTTGCAGACATTACATGCCATCTCTAGGACAAATTCAGCCTCTTCAGATGTGTCTAGCTTAACCTCCATAGTGTTTCGAAAACATAAAATTTTCAATGTTCAACCCCAGATACTCATAGGATATCTGTTCATAGTCTTCCTCATCACTTCTACCAGAGTGGGTGGGACTTGCTAGAGACCAGATTTGCTTGGGGTAGAATTTGAATCACGCCCAGTTTACAATAATGATTTTTGCACCCCTGGACAAACTTTTCAAAAAAAAAAAAAACACAATTAGGCTCATTTTCTTCATTTGTAGAGTTTGCAACCCCATAGGAAGAACAATAACCAACAAACCAGAACCCACCCCCCCCAGAGCTCCCTGGGACTAAGCCACCAACCAAGGAGTACACATGGAAGGACCCATGGTTCCAGCTGCATATGTAGCAGAGGATGACCTTGTCGGGCATCAATGGGAGGGGAGGTGCTTGGTCCTGTGAAGGCTCGATGCTCCAGTAGAACACCATCATAGAAGCAGGGGGAAGAGGGATGGGATAGGGAGTTTCTAGGGGGGGGGGGAACCGGGAAAGAGGATAACATTTGAAATGTAAATAAAGAAAATATCCAATTAAAAAATGGAGATTATAACAGGGCCCCAGACCTTAACGCAACTGACTTGATTAAAGTACCATTCAAGCTGCAAAACTCTTGTTAACTGAAATGTGTCAACCCAGAACATCATTTTTGTGCTTAAAAGTCTCCCTGAGAAAGGCTTGGTGCTACACTGGGATCACGAACAGGCGGTATAGTTGCCAGCAGGCTAATAAAGACTTTCTAATGGCTCAAACCCATTTCTGAGTAGTCTTTGACTAAGATAATGATATGATCGCTAGATCCATGGGAGGATGAAATGAAGCAAAGTAAATGCAATGCCTCATATGTGTAGCTAAGTACATCCACCATAACATAACATAGCATAGCACAACATAACATAACATAACATAACATAACATAACATAACATAACATAACATAACATAACATATTATAACTCTTCTTCCATCTCTACTTAAAACCGTGCCCCATTTCCCCTACCCTCACCTTGCACTCTATTCCCTGGCATTTTCCCGCTAGTGGTTTTACTGTTTCTCTCTGCTGAAGAAAAGAATAAATGAACTCATCAGAAATACACCTTTGCTAAGTACAGAGGAAATGCTATGCTAATACAGCTTTGACACCTGGGGGGAAAAGATGACTCAAATGGGGCACTAAGTGAGAAGGAACGCTCCGAGGGAAAGAGCTGTTGAAAGCAGCTCTTTCTGAAAATGAAAAATGCACATGCAAAAAAAAAAAAAAAACAGTGAGTGCTCCTCCATCTAATGGCACCATTTTACCCTCATCCTTCCCTGACTTGCTGACAAGCATCATTGCCTGAACGGCAGCACGGCCCTTTCAGGATAGCATTTGACCCCTGGGTTAATTCTTATTTTAAGCCGGGGAAGCACTTGAAACATGAAGTATAAAAAACATGAAGATTTCTCCCCCCCCCCATGATTTTAAAAGATTCCTTTAGTGTAATTTTATGTTTTCTCAGGCTGGTGTTTCTTGTGAAGAGCTGATTGCTAAGATAATGGGTTCCATGCTAAAAATGACCTTTAGTTTAAATGTGAGTTTGAAAGACTGCATTGAGCTCGTCTGACCACGGCTACTCATAATACCGGTACAACCTGTTGTAGGACACTATTGACACTTCCTGGTCAATTGTTTCAGCAGACACTGACAAGGTAAAGCCAGTGCAAATGATACTATCTCATAGCCTTGATTTGAAGCACCCTCGAGTCAAAGTATATTGTTCAGACAGCTTAAATAAGCATGGATACCACTGAATTGATTTTAGTTATCAAAGGGAGGCAGAACATTCCTAAAATTTCAACTTACAATTAAATGAAATTAAAAGGTAAACTTCATCCCACACTGAGCCCCACCTTCCTGCTCGTGTACCCACAAATCTAATTTTTTCTTACTGCCTGTCAGCAGCCTTCCAGCCCTCTATCTCAATACTCTACTCGATAAGCTTGGCCAGTTCTACTCACCAGCCTGTCACGTTTTCTTTTTCTTTCTTTCTTCCTTTCTTTCTTTCTTTCTTTCTTTCTTTCTATGAAAATAGCACAATTTATTGGACACCTTTCTTTGATGTACATCCAAAATCTTTCTATGTCTAATTGTCTCTTTTTTACCTATCTGTATCTATCCTTTCGTACCAGGTGTATGTCCATAAGAGAGGTAATTCTGTTGCTTACTCCCTTAACTCCAATTGCTTATTCAATATGAAATGCTCAGCTTTGAAAATAAACACACAAATAAATAAAGAAAAGAAAAGAAAAACTAAACTGATAAGCTACTTTCATCACATTGACAGTTAGCCTTTCTGCATTAAGCAATTTAACTCGTCTTAATTTTATTCACCAAAAGATGGTAGCCCATGAAAATCTACATACAAGTAATATACAGACCAAGCAGGTTATATTTATTCATGTTTATTTACCGTGAAGGCCCTTGCTCCTTTCCTTTTGTCTTCACTCCACGACCCCTTTAGATGCTAAAACCCACTCTACTCAAGAACTCCAGGTCACAGTAGGCAAAACGACTGACATTTTTCAAACTGCTGTGAATGTATGACAAGTGGCTTATGTTGTTCTTAAAGTTTGCCTGAAAATGGCAGCAACGCTGACTTCCCATAAAAAACCTTCCACTAAACTGACTCATCCTATCACTCCCCCAATAGAAAAAAAACTAAAAAAGATGACCATAACCCATGACAGAATGCCCACGGCTAGCAAATCCCTGAGACACCCACAGAGAGCTCAGCTCCCATCCACTGAATTGTATGCTTCCAGACATAGGCACATAAACAACATGGATTCAGCAAGTTGTATTCATTAAATCTCACAGACTTGAGAGGAAGAATGGGAAATTTGGGGAAAGGCTAGAGGGAGTAGAGGGAGGAGAAAGTGATAATAAGAGTAAGAACAATTAGTCGGGCAGTGTTGGTGCAGTGCTTTAATCCCAGTACTAGTGAGGCAAAGGAAGATGGGTTTCTGTGAGCTCGAGTCTGGTGTGGTCTACAGAGCAAGCTCCAGGACAGCCAGGGCTACAAAGAGAAACCCTGTTTTGGGAAAACAATAAATAAATAAATAAATAAATAAATAAATAAATAAATAAATAAATAAAATTTTATAAAGATCAATTCAGTTGTTCTCATAACTGCTTAATCCAAGTATGGCAGTCGTGTGAAATAATGACATATAAGTATGAGAGAGGGGAAGGGGGAAGGATTGAGCAGAAGGAGAAGTAAAGTGGCCACATGCTAACACTCACAGCACTACTTAATGAATGGTCTGCTAAACTCCATCTCTGGGTCTGCTTTCACAGGAAACCCAACCTGCAACAGGACGCATTAGAATATGAAGTACAAGGAAATAAGAATGTTTATGTCTTGATCTGGTATTGGGTAGGGGAAAAGGACTGAAGTTCTGAGGGCCAGCAGAAAGAATGGAAACAGGCAACCTCTGGAGATAGGAGGTTGGGGGGCCCTCCAGAATGTACCAGAGACCTGGGAGGTGAGAGACTCTCAGGACTCAAAGGGAGGGATCTTAGATGAAATGCCTGAAATGAAATGCCCGACAGTAGGGAGACGGAACTTGTAGAGCCCACCTCCAGCAGGAAGACAGGGCATCAAGTGAGGGAAAGGGAGGCCATCCCACAGTCACAACTCTGACCCAGAATTCTTCCTGTCTGAAAGAATTATAGGGATGGAAGTGGAGAAGAGACTGAGGAAAATAAAGTCTCACAACAGGCCCAAAGTGGGATCCAGCTCAAGGGGAGGTCAAGGCCTGACACTATTACTGAGGCTATGGAGCGCTCACAAAAAGGGACCTAGAATGATAGCATTCCAGAAGACCCAACAAGCAGCTGAGTCAGATATTTACACCCAACCAATGGACAGAAGCAGCTGACCCCTGTTGTTGAATTAGGGAAGGATGAATGAAGCTGAGGAGAGGGGCGACCCTGTAGGAGGGCCAGCAGTCTGAATCAAGCTGAAACCCAGAGATCACCAAACAGGCAGCATACACCAGCTGATATGAGGCCCCTAGCAGGCAAACTGCCAGGTCTGTGTTCATTCAGAGATGATGCATCTAACCCTCAAGAGTTTGAAGGCTCCAGGTTATTTAGAGGTCAGGTGGGGTGGAGGGTGGAGACATCCACGTGGAGACATCCACGTGGAGACAGGGAAGTGGGGAGGATGTATGGGATGTGGAACAGTCAGAGGGTGGACAGGGGGGAGGGAATAAAATATAAAGTGTAAAAAAAAGTAATTAATTCCTTAAAAAAGAAAAATGAAAAAATAAAACTATGTGATTAGTTTGGTTTTGAATTATTTTAAATTATGGATTTAGGAATTATGGATAGTATGTGTTCACACTATACATAAAGTATATCCATATATTTTCTAAGGGAATAAATATAAAACTTTGGCTAAATCGTAAAAAAAAAATATATATATATATATAAAAGAATGTTTATGTCCATTCACTTTAAGTGTGATTCCATCCAAGTATAGCCAGACCGTAGGATCAAAGAGGTTCAGTCGAAGGCATCTGTTAGGCAAAAGAGTGCATGACCCTTTTGTGGGAACAAGTATCACTTCCCACCACTGGCTGATTAGCAGGAAAGATGGAAAAAATGGCATTTTTATGTCAAGATACCAAACCTTAAAAGAAAAGAAGTTCGATGTCATAAACAGAATTAGATTTAAAATCTCTAGACACACCTACTTAATATTAGGACTAAAGATTCTGATTACATTAGAAATCACGAGAGTTTTAGAAGAAAAATAGATAAAACAAGACCAGGAATTCAGCATTGCAACACAAACCTCTAGATCTCTTTTGTAGGATAACTAAATTTAGGCAGAGGAAAGATCGCTCCTTATTAGTGATGAAAAAAGAAATACACTTGACAATAGCTGTGGGTGGACTTGCTACTTGGTCCCCAAGGCATTCAGAATTACAAAAGTAAAAATAATCTTTATTTAAAATTTTCTATAGTGATGACAGCTATTACAGTATGAACTCTTTTGACCTGACATGCTGATCTAGCTGATTGCTGCTGGAGGAGTTTTGCCAATGAGTTAAATGTTTGTTCAGCTAATAAAGTCAGTCAAGATCACAAGGCAGATATTTTTTAAAGGGAATGGTGATAAGAAAACTATCAACTGTTCCCTTTATAAGAATAAGCAACCAGGAAAATTAAAAAGGAAAAACAATTTAAGGCATCATATGCTAAAAATTATTGAGTCTTTCTGCTTTTCTTCATTATATAGAGACTATGGATATAATCGCTCCCCCTATTCTATCAAGGTAAAAAAAAATGACTTTGTTCCTATCTATAGTTAGAACATTATAGCCAGCAAAAATTATACTATTTATCAAAGTCCTACATAAAAGACTTACAAATGCAAGAAAGGAAATTATGAACTGACACTCTGTTACAATTGGGAAATCATCACCACGGAGAAAAAAAGTTAACCTTTTCCCCTCTGCCTATTCCACCACCCACACCTCTTTTTATACAAATCATCTCTCCAGAATTATCCTCTAGGTCTAGCTTTGATGATTCATCAGCAGAGCCATTAGTTAAGTATTCCTAAATTTCTCTGTGTGTCTTTGTATGTGTGTACTTTGTCTCACTGTGTGTGTCTATGTGTGTGTACTTGTGTTCGCATGTGAGTGAAAACCAGAAGTTGACAATGGATGTCTTTTTAAATCATTCACCACCTTCATTTTTGAGATAAGCTTTCTCACTAAACCTGGAGCTTACTAATTTGGTTAAATAGATGGGTCAGCGTGTCCCAGTGATCCTCGTGTCTCTGTCCATCCAGTGCTGGGGATACAGAAGTGTGCTCCCAAATCTGTCTATTTTATATGAGAGCTGAAAATCTGAGCTTAGGTCTTCAGACTTGCATGGCAAGCACTTTAGTAACTGGTCCATCTCCAGAATCCTTTGGATGTATATTTTAACCAATGGTGATGGAAGGATTGAAAGGGATAAAGTCTCTAAAAGAAAGCAAGTTCCTAATGGAATATGGAAATCATGGTGGAAGCAAGAGAAATTTGATACATCAACAGCCAATTATGGTCACAACAATGATATGAAATGGACAAGCACAAAAATCCTGGTGAGTAACAGTAAGCATCTATTTGGTGCCTACATCTAAGTATCAACAGAGGCTGAAATAGTCTGGGTTGGACCTTGGTTGAGTGGTCCTGTTGCTCTCTGCCAGAGGGCTTCCTCCTGAATGTATAAGATTAACTGAAGATCGGTAGCTTTGGTCTGGATTTGACTTTGATGAATTAACTTTACTGTACCAGTCTCTCATCCTCTTTCTCGAATTAATATGTTACCAAGGAGATGTGAATTTCAAGGTATTGGCAGAAATGCGTGAGGGCAAGCCTAATAGGGGATTAGGTCATTTTGATCATTTGACAATTTTTAATCATGCCCAAAATTTATTATATGACAAACCTCAAAAGCAAACATTAGAGAAACATAGTCTACCTCTTCACTGGGAATAATTTAAAAGTTGAGGCTGGGGAGGATGGGTCAGTGAGTAACAGTATTTGCTCTGCGATCAGAAGGACCTGAGTTTGAATCCCCAGCACCAAGATTAACAAGTTGCACATGGCTGCACATTCTGTTAACTCCAGAATTGGGGAGCAGTCACAGGCAAATCCCAAGAGCTGGCTAGCTACTCAGCAGAGCTGAAATGATGAGCCTCCAATTTACTGAGAGACCCTGTCTAAAGGCAATAAATTAGAAACAGAGGAAGACATCCAGTGTTCTGCTTTTGCATTCACATATGTGAGCACTCACATGCGGGGGTGAGGAGGACGCTGCAAAGTCATATAGCAGAAAATATGTATACAGAATAAGATTAAAAATATTAGAGTTGAAAATTAATTCTATACACAACAAGGGAGGAAGAAAGATGGTGACTTTGTGATGACACTGTCATGTATTGATTTAAATATGATGCTGTATTCTCCCAGGAGCATCTAGCATCTGGCTCATGCTGCATTCCCTAAAACCAGGTGACCTAGTATGAGGCAGTGAATGTCCTTTTTCTAATAGAATTACCACAGTGGTATAGAGAAGCTCTATTTGAGATTCACCTAGAAAGGCTTTAAAAGTTATTACTGTATTATTTTCCACAGTTGCAGTTTTAAACTTTCTCATCAGGTTCTTCAGTCCATGCCATCTCCTCCAGTCATCCCCTTCTAGTCCCAAATCACCCTTCCAGGGATCATTTTGAACAAATGAAGTATATATGAACGTTAGGACCCAAATTCAGGTTGCCAACACATTTATTTTCTAAGCTAAACTTAATTTCTTTCTTAGGTTTCTATTCATTCAATACTAGAAAATTAATTCTGGCTCATGAATTGGCAGGATTAATATAGTTAAAATGGCAATCTTGCCAAAAGCAATATACAGATTCAACGCAATCCCCATCAAAATTCCAACTCAGTTCTTCACAGAGTTAGAGCAATTCTCAAATTCATCTGGAATAACAAAAAACCAGGATAGCTAAAACTATTATCAACAGTAAAAGAACTTCTAGGG
>BDUI01000850.1:143886-154713 GCA_002335545.1 Apodemus speciosus
GGCGGGGAACCAGGAGAAGGGAAATGAAATGTAAATAAAGAATATATCCAATAAAAATAAAACAAAAGAAAAAAGAAAAAGAAAATTAATTCTGATAAGTTCATCACTACCCCTTTCCCAGGGCTGTGCCAAGTACACAGGAGACTTACATGGCATCTTGTGGCCAGTGAGAGGTCTGGTATGGAAGCATAGTCTAACCCAGGGCTTCTTATCCTTTCACTGTCCATGACTCCATTTCTTTTCCCTTTTTTTCTTTTTTTTAAACAAACAATTTTTTTCTGAAAATATTAGTAAAAAATAAAAAAGAAAAGAAAAAATAAAAATACAAAATATAAAAACAAAAATCAGGATCTGTAGTTTACAACAAATGCAAACAAATGAGCAAACAAAATCAATAAGACAAAAATTGCCCAAAGTAATATGAGACAAAAGTTCTACAAACATACCATTACTTCATTTTGTGTTGGCCATCTACAACTGGATATTGGGCCCACACTTAGGTGTGGTCCCTATATATACCAAATGGGACTACTTTGATAAAAAAAAAAATTTTCCCGTTGGAACAGACTTATATTGGATACAGTTTCTTGGTTAGAGATGTGAGCTACCCACTTACTCCATGCAGTGCCGAGAACCCCATGCAGCTTAAAAGTGTGTAGGCTCCATGTGTGCAGCCACAGTCTCTCCTGAGTTCATAGTGTATCAGCTCTGTTATGTTTAGAAAACCCGTTTCCTTGATATCATCCATCTCTTTGGTTCTTACAATTGTTTTGCCTCCTCTTCCACATAGATTCCCAAGCCACAGAGAAAAGAGGTTGAATACATCCAATTTAGAACTTAGTATTCCAATGTTTCACCCTTTCTATGAATTGTCTAGTTGTGTTCCTCTGTGATTGATCCCATTTACTTTAAGATCTAATATCTGTAGGTATTGCTATAGCAAAAGTGAGATAGGCTTTCCTATTAAAAAAAAAAAGGCTGGCTTCCAACTCACTATTTGTCCCAGAATGACCTAAATTCATGATCTTCAAGTGTTGGCACCTCCCACCCAGTAGTACACAAAATATCAGCTCTTGTATGCTGCCTGGTTGGTGGCTCAGTATCTGAGAGATCTCAGGTGTCCAGGCTAGTTGAGACCGCTGGTCTTTCTATGGGGTCGTCCTCCTTCTCAACTTCTTCCAGCCTTTCCCTCATTCAACTACAGGGGTCTCCTAGATCCAAAAGGACATGCATGGTTTGTACTCACTAATAAGTGGATATTAGTCAAAAATGTACAGAATCCACAGAAGTCAAGAAGGCTAACCAGCCAAAGGGCCCAAGTGAGGATGCTTCAATCCCACTTGGGAGGGAGAAGAAAGCAATCATAGAAGGGAGAGATCTGGGTGGGAGAGGGAAGGGGGAGGGGAAAAGGAGAAGAAGATCAGGTATTGGGGTTGGGGAACAGGATTGAAGCCCTGAGGGTCATCAGAATGAATATGCAACCTCAGGAGGTAGGAGGTGGGGGACCTTGTAGAATGTACCAAAGACATGAGATGTGAGAGATGCTCAAAGGGAGAGACCTTAGATGAAATGCTAACAGTGGAGAGAGGGAACTTGTAGAGCCACCTCCAGCAGAAAGACATGGCATCAAGTGGAGGGATGGGGTTGCCATCCCACAGTCAAAAAATCTTTGACTCAGAATTGTCCCTGTCTAAAAGAACTGCAGGGACAAAAGTGTAGATGAGACAGGGAATGGAGGTCCAGTGTCTGGCCCAAATTGGGCTTCATCTCAGAGTGAGGCACCAAGGCCTGACACTATTACTTATGCTATGGTGTGCTTACAGACAGGAGCCTAGTATTACTGCCTTCTGAGAGGTCCAAAAAGCAGTTGACCACGACAGACACAGATACTTTCACCCAATCAATGGACTGAAGTCAGGGACCCATGACTCCTTTTCACTCCATTTGGGGCCCAACAAAAAGTCTTACAATCACTAAATCAAAGCACGTATTACTGATTGACATAGCTATGCGATGTTCATCAACCAATGGTCTCAATACATCAGGCAGAACCCTGTTGTGGTGTGCCAGGTTTTGATGCCTCAACCTCAATAATTTTCATACCAAACTTACTGTCTTTCTTTCAGTGTACTTCAGTCATAGGTCTGGAAATTTTCAGTTTAATTTAAACATCTTATTATGCCAGCTCATTTAAGCTGAGTCACATGTCTAAGGTCAGTTTATTTAGGAATAGAATGGGAAATGGAGATTGTAGTATCAATGATTCACTACAGAACTGTTCTCAGGAGGACTCAAGAAAAAGAAAGGGAAGTGGAAGATAAGAGAGAAGAGATGCAAAGACGATGTTCCAGCTGCAGTCTAGCCCATCCTGATCCATGAAGGAACTCTGAAATGTAAATGGAATAGATATACTACACTGTAGCCAGGGAGAGACAGGATTTTATAGTTCTCCCTCAAAGCAGTCGGTAATTGGCTATGGAAAACCTCCAGTGTGGAAGCATAATCTCCCAGGCATTTCCATGGAAGGAACCCCCAAGTGGCTGAGGACAATTTAGGGAAGTGTCCAATGATGAGATATAAGCAGCTAGCACTCTCTGTATGTGACTGTAGCTCAGCAAAAGGAAGCATAGTAGTATATCTACAGGTTTCTAGAACAGGTTACCAAGAATCATCCTTTGGGAAGAAAACATAGGCTTTTCTCTGCATGGCCTTCTTCAGATAGAATCCAGCCAGACCACTTAGTTGTGTATAAGACTATTTAGCCAGGTACATGGTATAGCTCACCAGTCAGCCTCACTGTTGCTATATAGCCATATCAGACAGATATCTGTGTCATACCAAGCCACCTAGGAAAAGATAATACCAAATTCTTAACCTCCATCTAGAATAAGAAACAATAACACCCAGGTATTACCTAAGCTCCTTTATTTTAGCTGAAATTCCATGTGGCCCTTCAATATATTATCCCATTGGGAATTTTATGAACTTTCTCTGTGAAGAAAGCTAAAGCAAAAATCGTTTGCATTGCATTGCTAACCACATTGAGGTCCACAATTTGTCCTGCAACATTTCCCAGGTAGCTGAATTTTTCCTGTCACTTTCAGGCTGGTTTCAAGATAGGATACCAGACATATATTTTCAATTTGAAAAGTCATTTCATGAGGACATTTTGGTTTAAGATATGCTCAGAGAGCTCTTGAAATCAACTTGGCAGAGTGAATTGGGGCCCTCATCCATTCAAATTGGTCAAAGACTTATTTTGGCTCTGTAATAACAAATTATTCTAAAACCCACTTTCCCCCTGCTGATTATTTATCTTGCTTAGATTTTCAATTTTATTTTTAATTAGTTTTTCAAGCTTGGAAGTTTCAAAATAAATTTTACTCCTTCTCATCCCCCCATTCCCCTCTCTCAATATTCACACCTCTCCCACTGAAGCACTTCTTTTTTCTTTTATTATTATTAATCATTCCATCCCTTTACATCTCAAATGATATCTCACTTCCTGGTTACCCCTTCTACCACAACCCCATCCCATGATATCCCACTTCTCAGTTACCCCTCCACCACCCCTATCCCACATCTTCCCCCTGCCTTTTGACTGTATGAGAGTGCTTAACAAGTCCTCTTCCTCCTTTTGTGTCTCATGTGTGTGTGTGTGTGTGTGTGTGTGTGTGTGTGTGTGTCCCACTACATTTAAATAAGGTTTCCTACATTGGTGTGGGTGGGAGATAATTTTCAGGAGCACTGGCAATTTATCACTGAAGAAGGTGACCTCCCCTCCTCTCAGTCACCATTACTGTCAATATTCCTTCAAGGAGAGGTGAGGCCTCATAAGCCCATCCTCCTTCCATGATACAACGTTGACAGGCTCAATCTTGGCCAGGTAACTAACTACAGCCTCCATGAGTCCATGAGCACAATTACCATGTCATGTCTGGAAGACACTCTTTTGTAACAGTCCCCCATCCCTACCCCCACCCCCAGTCTCTGGCACTTAAGATTCTTCCTCCCATTCTTCTGTAAAGGTCTGTAAGCCTTGGATGGGAGTGTGATATAGATGTCAGCAATGATGAGCACTCCACTGAAGCTTCGTTCTTTGACTAGTTGTGAGTCAATGAGGGTATCTCTGATGAGGGCTGAGAGCTACACTGATCTCCAGGTATCAAGATAAATATTTAGAAGATAGTGTGATATTATGCCAGTTTAGTAAAACAGTCATGGTAGGTTCTCCTTAGGGCCTATGACCTCATCACCAATAGGATTTTGGCCAAAGTTATAGTAGCAGGTATGAGTCTTCTTGTGGAACAGGCCTTAAGCACAATAAGAACATAATTGATTACTCCCATACCATTCACATCATTATTTCACCAATAGGTATATTCTGCCCACCTAGTTGCTATAGCAGCTCATGGAATTCACAGATGGCTAAGTCTGTTGATGACCTTTCTCCCCCAGCAGTGAGAACAACACCTTGCTTCACTAGCAAGTGAAAACTAGACAGTAAGGAGAAAGCTTCCAGGTTAATTTCTGGCTTGATTTCTCCATGTCCTTTAGCTTAAGCACGTGTTATTATCAAGTCCTAGTGGTATTTACCCTTTAAAAAAATCTATTCATTCCATTCAACTCCAGGAAAGGGTTCTGCTTTTATTCAAGTTCGTCTATCAGTTTCTAAAACATGAGAGTGTGAATTACATATGTCTACATACACACATGTGTGTATAAATACATGAACAGTGTTAGCTGTTTTTATTTTACCTCAGGAATCTTACTCTATATGACAAGTGTTTATTTAATCTAAATGAACCAGACATTTGGATAAATGCTAAAATTTCAAACAAGAATGAGACATAAATCTAACCCTAAAGTTATTCACAGACCTCTGAGAGGGATAGATCTAGATTCAAATACAGTATAAGAAAGCTATGGCCTATGAGAAACAGAACAATTTTGTGCAGAGTGGTTTAAGAAAATGTGATTAAACTGGAGGTTAAAGAAGGAATTCACTTTCTGGTAAGCCTGAGGAAGTTAAATATTCCACTTTATAGAATAATTAGTGATTTTTTTTAAATTCAGGGAGGTCACTACTTTTCTAGACAACTGAGCTACGAAGCTTCCAATGTGAAATCCTAATTTAAAAATAATAGGGATCAACATCATGTCATATAAATCCGAATCTCAGAAAACAAAGAGTGTGCTTGATATATTATAAATAGTATCCAAAGAAGAAAATTATGTAGATTTCTTGTTTTCAAACATTTATGCATTCATTTCAACAAACATTTAACTGAACACTTAGTAGTAACCATGCATGGCAATGGTATTTGAAATACAAAAAAAAGTTGTTGTGTGCACAGAATCTGAATTTTAGAACCTCAGAATATAACCTTAGGCAGTAAAAATGGTCATGTTTTAAAAGGGAATTTATATCTATAGCATTGTTCATATTCTCCTTCAACAAAACCTATTCCTATAGCTAAAATTAAAAAGTAATAGTTCTGACCATATACAGGTAACCCAAAGATGGTGGGGATGAAAATTAGTGAATATAGGAGCACTCCAACCTCAAGGGAGTCTGTCGCCTGAGCAGTTCCAGACTATGGAAGATGGATTAGACATTGCTGACAACCATGAAATTGATGTAGCTAGAAAATGATTCAAGCATAAGAGTCACAGTCATAGTCATGGGATTTGGAGATAGAAAGAAATCCACTCATCAGAAACAGAAGGCTGTTTGTCAAACACCCATCCAATTTAAATAGCTCTTCCTGTACTAATACCATGGGTCAGAATTAATGTACTGGGGAAAAATTGGCATGCCAACCCACAAACATAAGGCAATCAAGAGTAGGCCTCCCATTTGAACTGCAGTGATTTTAGGACTCCCAATCCTTAACAGTCTCCCCTTTCTCTATCTTGCTACAAATCTCAAAAGCGAAGTCTGAAATCCTAGACTTACAAAATCATTAAAGTTTAAGTGTTAAATTCAGTTTGGGGACCAATTAAAATTAAAAATTGCACTGGAGGAAAAAAAAGGATAGTCAACATTATTACCCCTAGAGAATAAAGTAAATCCCCACAAAGACCTGCACAGAATCTATGCCCACGACTACTTAAATCTGAAAATGACCCAAATATCCTTTAAATACTCTTTGGTTATTGGATGGTACCCCAGAAGAAAAAGTATTGGATGTCAATATAAACAACATCAGTGAATTTCAGCAGTATGGATGAATATCCAAAGGGGACAAAGAATTTTACCATGCTGAGGGAAAGAAGCTACTCTCAAATGACCTCCTGGGAGAAGACAAAACCATAGGGATGGAGAACAAGTTGGAGGGTACCTAGCATTCAGGAGAGTCATTCAAAGAGCCACCCTGAGGGGTATCTTTGAAGTGACAGAACTGTTATGGATCATGATTGTGATGTAGGTTATACTTACCTGTGTGAAAACTCATATAACTGGCTACCAAAAAAAGGTAATTTTGCAATGTCAATGTCATTTTTTTAATATTAGAAGACAATACATTCTAGTCTCATAAAAGAGCCATATATTAAGCTACAATGTGCAGAGGTAATCAGATCCTGCACAGAGAGAAAAAAATCTAATTTATTTTTAAAAGTGAGAGGGAAGAAATATTGAAAAGGCATTTGAAGCACCTGGAGGTGGATTTGCAGAGGCGGTAACATGTGAGCAAGAAAACGCATAGGTGAGTGGAGAGGAAAGTGCAAAGAAAATGAGGTCTGAGAAACCATGAAGCTTTCTGACATCATAGATTTCTCAAAGACCAACTCAGAGTCAGAACCATAGCAACACTGGTTCCAAAAGATGAGGAAGTGGGATGAAACCTTTTAAGCAAATGGCATAGCTCTCAGTTTTGTTCAAGACTTGAAGTCCAAGAAGAGAAAAGCTGAATCAAAAAGGGAGGTGGGGGAGCAAACTCTGACAAGGGGACTTGTTTTCTTAGGCACCTCTGTGGTGACTATTGCTCCTAACATAGAGCATAGAACACAGAAGAATTTGTGCACTTTCTGAGGAAGTATTGAGATCATCTGTCTGCCAGACATGGTTGCATACACCTGTGATCCCAGCACTTGGAGGTTAGAGTCAAGGAAATCAGAAGTTCAAGAGCAACTTAGTATACCTGAGACCCTATCTCAAAAACCCAAACAAACAAACAAAACAAAACAAAACAACATTGCCAGCAAGATGTGCAAAAGCATTTGCTGCCAGCTTGATGACCTGAGTTCAGTCCCTAGGATTCAAATGATAGAGGAGAGAACTTATTCTTACAAATTGTTTTTAGACCTCCAGACACACATGAGTGTAGCATGTGCATACTTCCCCCCTCCCACATACACACAGCCACACAACCAAATAAATAAATTTAGAAGAAAAGAACCATCTGCCTAAACAAATGATATTTTGGCCTTGCTGAATGGACCTAACAGCCTTCTATCAATTCTCAGTTCTTCAAATAGAAAATATATATAAATATATATAGACATCTATATAATGGCGTTTGTCAAAATTTTTATTTCAGCAAAACCAAATGATAATCATTAATTAAACGGGTCTTAGTTAATAATTAATTAGACAGGTCTTCTATATGTTAAGGCCTTGAGACATGTCCCTTGCCTTTGGAGGATACATTTCTTCCCTGGGGAAGAAATCAGAGGGTCTTAACCAGGGACAGTTATGCTCCCCAAGATAAGAGTTTCTTGTTTGGTTCTTGTTTGTTGTTTTAATTTGGTTGGTTAATTGTTTTTGGGGGGAAGGGGAGATTTTTGTTTTTGTTTTGAAAAAAACATAATTTTTTTTTGTTTTACAATGGGAAAAGTGGAGATACTATTGAACTCTAGTGGGTAGAAGCCAAGGGCACTACTACACATCTTTCCATATACAGGGTAGCCCCTCAACAAAGACTGATTCTGTCCTAAATGTCAGTAGTGTTGAGGTTCTTGTTCTAAGTGTTCTAACAACACATGCCATTTTCCATTACCTCATTAGTGTACCACCTTTTCCTGAAATAACTTTTAATCATTGGAGGTTTTTCTAACACACAAGTCTAGGGCTCTAGTTGGGTTTCCTGACTTCACAAATGAAGCTACTGATCAACCACAGGAAGCTGCAAACTAAATGCAGTGGCTCTGACTCGTAAACCAAGTCCCTGCAAGACTGCATGCTTATCCACATATGCTAAGTACATTTTCCACATTTGGTACTTTTTATGGGGCAAATAAAACCCACGCTGCTTTCTCAAGATCACACAAAGATCAATCACTGTTCTCCATGGAAACATCACAAAGGAAATGTGCTTGCCCATCAAGGTTAGAGAATCTATATTTGTGAAGGTACTATTTCTGTTTAAAGGCCAATGACAGGTAAGATCAGAGTGTTTTCATGTCTCTTGAGTTTAAAGAGTATGGATGTTTTTCAATGTAATATCCAGAAAGCGACTAAATTTTCACTTCAGTTTTCTGCTATATAACAGAATTCAAACAGCTCCAATAACATCACCCAGAATCTTCTGGACCTCTGCTCTTGTCTTCAGAAGCTTCCTTTCTCAAAGCTGAAGCTTTCCTCAATTGGTCAATGACAAATTCCTATCCACCTAAATGTAGATGAGTGAAATTTCTGTATAATCCAAGACTCAGTGAATAGCAGGCAAAAGTAACCCCAAGTTACATGCGTTTTGGTGGAGGATTGATAGAAACACTAAATTTTCACTCATGTTCATGTAAAGTCTTCTTATGCATACTGAGCCCTCTTTATTGCATCACAGATGTTTGAGCTTTTCAAACACTTTACTCCCTCTCTCTTTCATCTCTTGCTCCATCCAGGCTTAAAGTCTCAGCATGAAGGCACAGTATGCCACTATCTTTGTTCCTTATTCCATTTCTTGAAAGAAAGCAATGAATGGTGTCAAGTCTAAATGAAAGCAAATGTGCCACATCTTGCCCTGCATCTTTGTCTGACATTTCAAAACACCTAATATAAAAATCTTACACTAACAGTTATTATTGCTAAATGCCCAAAGCACTAGATGGATGACTAATAGCTCTAGTCCATTTCTTCCATCTATGTGTTATTACAAAGCAATACATTGGTTGAGGATGACAAGGACATTTATTCAAAGAACACATGTCCCAAAGGCCTAATCTTCCACACCGAGTTTTTTTTTCCTTGTAAAAGGAGTAACATTCCATTCTGTGCTTAAGAGCCACCTGATGTGATGAGCTTTCAAAGCTGCTAGCATTTGTGCCACAGTGAAGTTCTATCACAAAAGGATGATAGCGTAAAAACACAGTTCTAGCTGGACATTGTCGTGTAGGAGTTGAGGGTCTAGGGTAAGTACTGAAAACTACATGTGCTAAATCAGCAAACAGATTTAGTTTACTACACAAACTCCCGTTGTAGGTTGTGTAGTAGGTCTAAACATTGAAGATATAATTGAAAACATAAGGCAAATATCCCCCAAAGCCTAAAACTAAATAACTTAAGAACATCACAGATGTACATTACAAACTCTATATGATGGTGGTTAACCCTCAAATTTAAAATAAAAGACAAATTTCCTTTTGGTAAATTCAAAGAATATGATATCATCTGATATCCAGATGACATCAAACACAAATTAAGTGCGGGTTTTCTCAAGACATACATGTTTGGCAGCCATATGTGGGCAATTTCTAGAATGGTCCCACTTTCAAATATCTTATCATCTTACAAGATCCAGTGCTGAATTTTAGTTCAGAAAATATGGTCACACTGTTCACAGTGAAAAGTCAGATTCTCATTGGAAAACTGTGTCTGACTTGTACAGTTGGAGTCAATTCCCTGGAAAAGATTTGTAGAAATGAAGACTGGCACACTGAGTGGTTGTTTGTCCTTAGGGTAGAAGGGAGCCTTTGCTGTTTCTGCCTTACATGGGGAGATGTGCTTTCCATCGACCATTGGGCCTCTCACTATTCTGGGGTCTCTGAAAGTGGAGTTTCTGCCTCTTGTAAAAAATGCCCTTAGTCAAATAGCAAGAACCCTGAAACAGAATGAACGCATTATTTTTTTTTTAAAGATAGAAAAGTATGGCTTATTTTTAACCTGGTCAGGCCCTGACATTTATGCTGGAATGCATAAAATGAATTTATTTTTCCTCTTTAATGAATAGTGTAGCTCTTGGCTCCCTATACTCCAGGTCACATTAGTGCAGGAAGCAAAGAGGATCTGAATTTAAAGAGAGCAGTAGATGTCTCTGCTCAGTAAATCCACCAAAATCCTCCTGGTATGAAAGAGCTTCTATGTTGACTTCGCACAAATGATTCAGATTTCACAGATCCTGTTTTCCACTATTTGGGGGGGGGGTAATTTTCAAAAGTGTTATTGTGTCAATGACAATTTGGCAGAAATCACTTTAAGCATCTTGTTCTGTCTGCATGTATAGACTCCTTTAATTCTCAAATGACTATCTTCCATAACTTCCTGTTGTTAGGAGTTAGGAGTATCAATGTGTAATGACGAAATTGCATTCATTGGTTATTGGCAGGAATAGAGAGTTAAATTATATATTATAACTGGTATTCCCTTCTTGAACCTATTGCTATATGCATACATATGTGCATATGAGAACATGTGGACATGTTTTCTGGCTCTGTGTTAAAATGCCCTAAAGCAAATATTGTCTTAGCCACATGTAACCTTGAAATCTATTTACCTAGATCTTCTTACTCAAAAGAACCAGGAACATTTGAAAGATGGAAAGAAGGAGAGAGAGAGAAAGAGAGAGATTGAGAGAGAGAGAGAGAGAGAGAGAGAGAGAGAGAGAGAGA
>BDUI01000850.1:155738-171702 GCA_002335545.1 Apodemus speciosus
CACACACACACACACACACACACACACACACACACACACACCAGGGCTAGGATTACAAGTATGTGCCACCTTGCCCAGCTCCAAAGATATTTTTAAAACATAGGCACTTGACAACTTAGACCGATGTGCAGCACCAACCAGCCAAGCCTAGATGTGAGTGTGGTCCCTGAACCAGCAACAGCAGCATCAACCTATTAGAAATGCAGTTCCCACTCCAGGTCCCCTGAATCACAATGTGCATTTCCATCTCTTCCCCTAATGACTTCTTTACACAGTCTGAAGAGTGCTATTGTAGTGCAAGTATTTCTCTACACAGAAAACCACTAAAGAATGTGTGACAGAGATGTCCCTGTTTCTAACCACAGCCTCTGATATAAAGAAATGCACCACTGCACATGCAAGTGGATTGAGAACTAGCCTCTGAACATACAAGTCTAAATCTTCAATTTCTCCACCTCCCTCCCTTCTTCCGATCCTTCCTGTCTTGTAACTGCTCCTATTTGCTCCCAAATTTCAATTTTAGAATTGAGTAAGGGTTTCCGGTAAGTAGATGTGTACTGTATTCAGGAGAGCATAGTATTCATTCACTAAATGTACATGATTCTCCTGGAGGGGTGGGGTGGGGGTAAGTGATTTATGTTGCATTGTTTCTCTTCCTGCCCAGGTTACGCTTAACTCAGAGCAAGCTATGCAAATCCACTCTACCTATTAGGTGTGCTGCTTTAAATGATGTTCACATCAACACAGAACCTCAGAATGTACCCTCAATTGGAAACAGGATCATTACCAACTTAATCAAAGTCTAAAGATAACATTCCACTGCACGAGTGGGACCGAATCCAACAACTAGGTTTCTTAGAAAAAGAGGGAAGTTTGAACAGAAGACACACCCCCACAGACAATGCCAGGTATGGTGGAAGCAGAAGGAACACTTAATGATTGCCAACAACCACCAGCAGCTAAACAAACATAATAAAGGTTCCCTGTACAGTCTCGGGAGCTCTGACAGCACCCTGATTTCCAGAGCTGTGAGAATAAATTGCTGTTGTTTCAAGTCACCAAGTCCATCACTTTGTTTTACTGGTCCTAGAAAACTAATGCACCACAAAGTCCTTCTATACTAAATGTAGAATGATAATATTATTATTAGGGATATTGGCTCACAAGCTTGTGCTTACTTTGTACAAGGCACTGGGCTAAGTATTTTACAGCAATTGTCTAATTTAGTCTCAAAATAATCCTATAAATTACATAACTCTATTCTCTGTTCCATGGGTTAGAAAACCGAAGCTTAGGGAAACTTGCATAAATGCATAAAGTTAATAAGTGGCAGGCTGGATTTAATGTATCTGTCTTATTCCACAGCTCATGTATTTAATCTTCATGCTATAAAGGTCAGGATGAAAATAAATTCGTATTTTTACTAAGATTTTTAATGGTGTTTATTCCAGGGTCATCCCTCATATGAATTTGTATTATTTCCAAGCTAAAGGGGAGAAAATGTCAAGGCCCTGAAAAACTGGTGACCTGGAGATATTCAGAAGACTGCCATGACTCTTGATCTTGTCAAAGTAACTATCAGTCAAAGAAGTTTCACTGTTATTCCCACTTACTGGTATTTCTCCAGTGTTTCTGGATACAGGCTCATATCAGAAGTAAATCTAAAATAGCTTCTAGTCAGCTCTATCCCATTTAAACTCAAAATTCTTGTTGTACTTTGTTTTTTGTTTTTCTAATTCTCATTAGGACAGAAATTAAACAACAGCAACAAAAAATTTCAAAACATTTATGACTGTTGCCTAGGTGAAAAGTATCTTTGTTAAATGGCCATTAGCTGCTTACACTTGCTGGAAGCCAGAAAGCTTGGTCAAAAATGCACCCATATTTTGACTCAACAGCTTCTTTGGCTGCAAACTCCAGAGATAAGGCTTCATCATTACCACAAGTTGCTTGTAGAAAAGAAGCCCACAAAGAAGCAATATCTTTGAGTGATTAACAACTCAAATATGTATTTGGTGTTTCTATAATCTGAATATGAGAACTCTGTTTTTGAATTATTACTTTTCAAAATTAAAAATACTACTATTACCAGTAAAGTTGTTTTTGTAAGAATCCTAAGTGATAGAAATGGTTTTGCTTTGATTTGGTTTCACTCAAAGAGGTTTTGTTTTGCTTTCAGTCCTAGAGGGGAGGAGACTAGTTACAGACTGAAGCTAGAGACATTTGAGATTTCTTAATTTTTCTTTCCTAAATTATAAATAAATATCTTCCTTACCTACCAGTTCCCAAAGCGCTTCTATCCTGCTTTCAATTTCTGTTCTGTTTTCACATAACCTGTTAAATTAGTCCCCAGCTAATGTTGACTGCAGAGCACTGGAGAAAAGATTTTGAAACACATTAGAATTAGTTTCATCTAGCTTACAATGTTTTTATCCCCTCTTATAGAGAGGTTTAAAGCTTCAAGTCTATTGTTACATTTGGTTTTTCACGATGCCCGCAGAAGGTAGGCAGAAAAGGCCATTGCTGTGTGTTTTTAGGTTTCAGCAAGGAAGGACTGGGATTCTGATACCTTTCTACCCACGAAAAGGAGGATTCTGCTCAACACAGTATTTTGGAGGGACTGCCATAAGGAAGAAACGGACATCCACTTAGCCAGTCAGATCAGTGGAGATGATCCTGGCAACCAGTTCAGTGACAGATGCTCTGGCCAGATGGCCCCCTCATTCATTTAACACATGAGGAAACTGAGGCCCATTCACTGAGCAGATTCACTAGACAATTATTTATTGAATACTGTGCTTTGGATACAGATCTGAACTCTCAATTTAACAAGAGAAGTGGCAATGGCCAAATAGATAATTGCTCTAAGGAAAAAAGCAAAGTTATTTTTTTATCAAACCACACAATATACAGAAGGGCATGTGTATACATTATATATTAAAGGAAGTTAAGCCACTAAGGCAGACGATGTTCTTCACAAGAACCATAGACTAACAAAAAATATACCAGTACCATGCTTGAGAAATACCCTTTAGCATGGTTGGCCAGGGTGTATGTATATGACTACAATGTAGACTACAGCTGTTGCTTTTGGTTGCCTCTTGGAAATGGAAGGCAAGCCACGATTGCTAAGGACACCTCACACTTACTACATACAACTCAGATTATTCGAACTGGATTTAACCTGAAACCCTCCTTTCTATAGGCTAGCTTCCATGGTACCAACAGCTACTATGGAAGCTGAATTCAATAGCCCTACCCAGCTATAACACCTATCAACCATAACAATGACCAGCATGGCAAAATATCTATAAACATGCAGGAAGTAACACTCTCATGCCTGTGGTAGTCCATAGCTGACTAGTTGGACTTAAATCCCAGTCAACAGAAAGGAAACTGCAGCTGGTACTAGACACCTAGTCAATTTCCTAGGACTAGTGCTATCATGGATCTTAGAAAAGACTCTACTATATCTAGCTTTCTAGCGCAGTATAATTCCCAACTAAATTCTAAATCTTATCCTTAATATCCACAGAGAAGTGTAGCTATCACCTCGCATTAAAGAAGCTTCTCTTTATAGCAAATGGAAACCATTACAGAAAACCACAACTGGATACCGTTCGAGAGATTGTGGGGAGCTCAGCTCCAATGGATACATCTACATCACAGATCCTGCATCTATGGCTCAGGAAAGATCACAGAAAAGTGGGGAGGCGGGTTGGAAAAAAATGCAAGAGCAAGAATTCCAAAGCAGTCTGTTGCGGAACAGTCTCTCATAGAAATGGCTATATAAATGAGATGTGGAAAATGACAATATCAATAGGCATGCTAACGAGGAAGGAGGAAAATTTGACAGGCTCACTCTGGACAAGGAACTAGAAATGGCTACATAAAGGAGATGTAAAAAATGGCAATATCGATAGATGTTGTGAGCCCCCTAACTGGTTGTCCAATATAAAATGGTCAACCATAAAGCCATATATGCACAAAAAAAGAATTCAGCAGGTTGTATTTATGAATCTATGTATACATATACATGTGAATGTAGCAATAATAATCAAGGAGGAAGAAGCTTTCAATTTTAGAGTGGTGGTGACAGGGAAGGGTTTGGAGGAAAAGGACTAGGGAGATGCTGGACCTAAGAAAGGGAGCAGGTTAAGTGGGATAATTATACTTTAATTAAAATGCATATTGGAAAGGAGAGTTATTAGGAGGGAGGGGCTTTGTAGTTAATGACATCTTCTCAGAGTTGTTGATCTCCTATCAATCAAGTAGTTGTCTGAAGCCTGAGGGGTGGTCAGTCTGTGAATATCCAGGGCAAGTACATTCCAAGTAGAGAATGGAGAATATAAAAGCTCATTTACAGCAAGAACATGCCTTGAGGTTTATGAAGCAGTGAGACCAATTTAGCTAAGATAAAAAAGGAGAATAAAAGCCCCTGAGGTCAGTCCTGTAGAAGACATGGGCTGGGGAAAAGATGTTGGACCTCAGAGGCCACAATATGAGTTGTGCATATTCACAATATGATGGTGGACCCACTATAGGTTTTGGACAAGATGTAATCTAATAGGCATGTTTGTTCACTTTTGTTTGTTCATTCATTCTTATTATTTAAAAAAATAAAATATAATTATATCATTCGCTCACTCCCTTATCCATTGAGACAGAATCTCATAAAGCCTAGTTTGAACTCCTGGTCCTCTTGTCTCCAACCCCCAAGTGCTAAAATAACAGGTGGGTGCCTCTGTAGCTATTCTAACTGATTTTTTAAAACTATTACCTGCCTATTGTGTTCAGGAAAGATTATAAATAGGATGAAAACAGTAGTGCTGATCCAGACCAAAGATGACTACAGCTTTGCCTTTGCTGCTGCTGCTGCTGGGGATGGGGGTATCAAGATTATTTTTTTTTGAAAGAACTGAGTGGATTCCAGAAGAATTGGATATGAATTCATGACAGAAAGAAAGCTACCAGATGTAACTCTAGTTTGGAGCCAGAGTCAAGTAGATTACAGCCCCTTTAACATAAATCGGGCATTATCAGACTTTTTCTGTAAAGGCCCAAGTGATAAAACTTGAGCTTTGTAATCACTATTGTAATAGCACCCAGAATACAAGTGAATGAATGTCCACAGGTCTGTCCCAATAACACTTATTCTGAAAAAAAAAGAATTAAATTTCCTGGCTTAAATAATAAAGACTACAAGAAGGAAAAAGACTACAGAGATAATTCAGGATGAGATGGATTGTGGCAAATTTTGTTTCCAAAGATGGTCATTGTTTGACCAATGACATGTTCATTTTGCCGGACTTGATTGATCAGCAACATGAGGCAAAAGCAACCTTGTGTGCCTTCCAAGACTAGGCCAGAAGAAGCCTTGAAGCTTCTGCTTTGATCTCTGGAATGTTCACAGTTGAGAACCCAGCTGCTGGGATGTAAGAAGACCCAAGCCACTGTGGACGATAAGAAGAATAGTTGGGATAGCTAAGATTCCAGCCAACAGCCAGGATCAAATGGCAGCATAACAACATACCAGTTTGGAAGTGATGTCTCCAGCTCCATTACACACTCCAGGTGGTACCATATATGGTAGAGATAAACTGCCTTTATGTAATTCTGTCCAATTTTAAATATCATGAGCAGATACATAATAATTACTCTGTTAAGCTACTATGATTCTTGGTGAATTTTTCCTCAGCAATGGATCTGAGGGCAAAAAGTGCATCAGTAAGCTTTCACTGAATTATGCTACAATAAAAAGTGACTCAAAGTCAACAGCCAACCTTTATTTTTTGATGACTATATGTTAGCTATGAAATATTAGCTCTATCACATAACTTCTGTATTCTGGGACTCAGCTGAAGGAACATCTCCTGTCCTCTATATAGTATCAGAAGGAAAAGGGCAATTGCAGAACTATGCCAAATATTTTGAAGCATCTGCCCAGATGTGGTATATATCACCATTACTCCCATTTCCTTAGCCAAAACCATTCAAGCAAATTTCATAACAATGGAGGCACTAGATACTTGGCAACAATTGTACTGCATAATATGAAGTGTTTTCCATAGGCCCGTGTGATGAAGGTTTGGGATCTAGATATGGTGTTATTTGGAGTGATGTTTGAAACTTTAGGAGATGAGGCCTGATGAATGGAAGTAGGTTCCTTGTGGAAGGGTGACTTTGAAGGTTATCTTGTCCCTGGTTCTTTTTTCTCTCCATGAGGTGAAGATCTGCCTCCCCCACATGCTCCCACCACCATTGATGATCTTCCATGCATCAGACTCAGGATAATGAGGCCAGCCAACTAGAGAAAAAAACCTCCAAATCTATGAGCCAAAATAAAGCTTTCTTCTTTCTAACTTCTCTTTGGTATTTGACACAGCAGTGAGAAATGTAAACACAACTATCTATGACAGGAAAAAATTAGGGGTTCATTCTGTATGTTGGATTTCAGATGCCGTTTTGACATAAAAATGGAAATGAGTGGTGAGGGGTTGATTACAGGAATCCAGAGTTCAAGCCAGAGGGTAAGGCAGATACTCATTTGACTCCGAGATCATCCAGAGGGAAGATCAGTTAGAAGAGACATGAGTTCTGATACTAAGCACTGTGGCATGCCAACGTTCAATGGTTTTGAGGAGGAAGTCACACCAGCAATAAAGACTGAACAGGAACCACCAGGAAGGAGGGGCATTACAGAAAGCAGGCAAAACGAGAGAGTCAATAATTTGGTGTGTTGGGCTGACATGATGAGTAGCTGAGGCATATACTAAACAGTGGATTTGGCAGGGCCAGAGCCATGGGGAGATCTGTAAGAGCAAGGATTAGCCAGGAGGTTTAGGGAACCACTCTCAAGAAAGGAAGTGAAGACAAACACATGCAACACTCTTTGAAGGTTTACCTCAAAGGTGACCAGAGAAACAGGGAAGTAGCTAGTGTGGAACAGAGGGTCAACAGAAGAGACTTAAAACAATATAGGAGGGTTGTGTGCCATTTCTCTAAACACAAAGGACAGAGTCATCAATGATAATGTAGTGAATGGCCCAGAGGGTTTTTTTTCCCATCATGGCACATCTGGTACAGAAGGAGGATGAGGATTTAGATCTCCTCAAACCTAGTCTGATGTTCTTCCAGCAATTAGGTCTCTCCTAGTAAAATTGTTCATGTTGGGTTTTTTATTGTATATTTTCTTTATTTACATTTCAACTGCTATCCCCTTTCCAGGTCTCCCCTCCGGAAACCCCATATCCCATCCCCTCTCCCCTGCCTCTATGAGGGTGCTCCCCCACCCAACCACCCACTCCCACCTTCCAACCCTGACATTTCCCTACACTGGGGCATCAAACCCCCACCAGACCAAGGGCCTCTCCTCCCACTGATGTCCTACAAGGCCATCCTCTGTCACATATGTGGCCAGAGCCATGGGTCCTTCCATGTGTACTCTTTGGTTGATGGTCCAGTCCCTGGGAGCTCTGGGGCATCTGGCCAGTTGCGCTCCCCCCACCCCCACCCCCACCCCCAGTGTTTGTGCTGTTGATGGTTTGTGATAATCTAAAAGTACATGGCTAGATTAAACAGCACAAGGCACTCACTGAGTACTATCCACCAGGCATGCAAAACAGGTAAAGGGAAGGTTCAGCAATGCACATCCCAGAGAGAGAGAGAAAGAGAGAGGGAGAGAGAGAGACAGAGACAAAGACAGACAGAGAGACAGAGACAGAGATAGAAACCCAGATACAGACCTCTTCTAACACTATCTTTTGAATTTAAATTATTTTTTTTCTTATTCACTTTACATCCCATTCTCTGCCCCTTCCTGGTCACCCCTTCAACAATCCTCCCCCTATCCTCCATAACCCCTTCTTCTTTGAATGGGTGGGGCCCTTTGGGTATCCCCCTTTTCTGGCACTTCTAGTCTCTGGGAGACTAGGTGCTTCCTCTCCCACTGAGGCCACACCAGGCAGTGGAGCTAGAAGAACATATTCCATGGACAAGCAACACCTTTTGGTTTAGCCAACACTCCAGTTGTTTGGAACCCACATGAAGGTCAAGCTACACATTTGCTACATATGTGCATGGAGGCCAATGTCCAGTCCATGTGTTTGCTTTGGTTGGTGGTTCAGTCTCTGAGAGCCAATGTAGTGAGTCCAGGTTAGTTGACTCTGTTGGTCTTCCCGTGGAGTTCCTATCCCCTTCAGGGTCTGCAATCCTTCCCCCTACTCTTCCATAAGAGTCCCCAAGCTCCATCCACTGTTAGACTGTGGGTGTCTGTATCAGTCTGAGTCAGCTGCTGGGTGGAGCCTCTCAGAGGATAACATGCTTCTTCCTGCAAACATAAATGAGTATGTTTACTCATTTACTCAGTATACTCACTGAGTACTGAGTATGCAGTACTGAATATGTTTACTTATTGTCAGGGATTGGTGCTTTCCCATGGGATGATCTCAAGTTGGGCCTGTTATTGGTTGGCTATTCCCTCAGTCTCTGCTCCATCCCCCATGCCTGCATTTCTTGTAGACAGGATAAATTTTGTGTTAAGTTTTGTGGGCAGGTTGGTGTCTTTATCGAGCCACTGGGGTTCCTGCCTGGCTGCTGGAGGGGGCCTCTTCTGGTTCTATATCCCCAATACAGTGAGTCACAGCTAAGTTCACCCCCATTGATTCTTGGGCACCACCCTTATCCCAGGTCTCTATCTCTCCTGAAGATGCCCTCACCTCCTCACCTCCATCAGTTGCAAATTTCCATTCATTTTCAGGATCATCTAGCCTTCTTTCCTGTCCTTCCCCACCCCCCATTCCCCTTCCATCCTCCTCCCTCTCATTTCCCTCCCTCCATATGCCTCCTATGACTATTTTATTCCACCTGCTAAGTGTGATTCAAGCTTCCTCCCTTGGGCCTTTCTTCTTGTTTAGCTTCTTTGGGTCTGTGAAGTATTATCATGATACCTGTATTTCATTACTAATATCCACTTATAAGTGAATATATGTCATGCATGTCCTTTGGGGACTGAGTTACCTCACTCAAGATGATATTTTCAAGTTCCATCCATTTGCCTGCAAAAATACATGTTATCTTTGTTTTTTAATAGTGCATAGTACTCCATTGTATAGACTTACAACATTTTCTTTATCTATTTTTCAGGTGAGGGACATCTAGGTTGTTTCCAGTTTCTGGCTATTATGAACAAAGCTGCTATGAACATAGTTTAGCAATTATATTATATTAGTTATAATAATTATATTATTATACTTGTCTTTGTGGGAGAGTGGAGCATCTTTTGGGTTTATGCTCGGGAGTGGTATACCTGGGTGTGAGGTAGAACTATTCCCAGTTTTCTGAGAAAGCACCAAACTGATTTCCAAAATGATTGTACAAGTTTGTACTCTCACCAGCAATGAAGAAGTAACACTTCTCTCTTAAGCAATATCTTTGTGAGAGCATGCACGTGCACATGTTCATGCATATGGAGGGTAGAAGACAACCTCATTTGTCATTCCTTAGGCATGAGCAAGCTTTTGTTTGAAATGGGGTCTCTTACTGACCAGGAGCACACTAGTTAAGCTAGGCTGACTAGCTAGTTTAGCCAGGGTTCCACCTGTCTCTACCTCCCTAGTAATGGGATTATAAGCATGTGCCACCATGGCCAACTATTTTGTGGAGTTATGTGAACCTAACTCAGGTCACCAAGCTTGCAAGTCCAGCACTTTGCCAGCTGAACTCTCTCTCTCCAGCCTTGCAGATGCATTTTGTAAATTATACCAGTTTGCCCTATTTACATCAGCCAGTAAAAAACTTGTCTCAAAGGACTTGGGGCATAATGGCATTTATTAGAATCACAAAATATTGCCAGTTACTTCTCCCCAAAGCAAAAAGGGAAAAAAATATTCTGCATCATTTCCATAGCTCTGACAATATGTGCCACAAAGCCAGGCTTTGTTTTGCTTTTGGGCTTCTACCAAGAAATAAGAGAGGGGGAGATTCTGGCAGCATTCCCTATAACGACCTCTAATTATGACAGTAATTAACATCTGCCACCTTTCTTATTTCCTTGAGTCTTTCTGTTCTTTCTCTAAAGATCACAGAGGTTAGTTCCACACTGGCATCAAGAAAAGGCATCCAAATCTCCACTGTTCCTAGCATTTGTGCTTACTGCCCCACTCCAATGCTTGCATCTGTGGCTGGGTTCCATGTGCCATTCTCTGTGTCTTTCCTACTTTTGACCTTCAATTATCACATCATATGCTCAAACACTGCCATAATGCTTCTGGGGCTACAAAGATTCAGAAAATCTGAAACTTTCCCGATGCTGCTAAGAATTAACTTGAGAGGTGGTCTCTTACCCTTCCTACCTAGACATGACCTCAATTCTAGTCTAGAGGACATATTATGATGAAACCCGAGGCTCTTTCATCCCTGTCCTGGGTTATTCCTGGAAATAAGTACAAAATTCTGCCCCTTAGACACCCAAACTTATCTAAGTAGTTCACTGTGCTTAGAATTCATGCAGGAGGCAGGTCATACGGGCTCCCTAGAGCCATTGTATTCATTGATCTCCAACTTTCCAACCAGTTATTTCATATTAGTAACTTGATACTAGAAATGGTCAGAGTATTTACACTTCAGAAATGGAAAAAGATAACAAATTGAGTCTTTGAATCCCACTGGTGCCAACAAGCAAACAAGAGACCTTCACACGATATTTATCCTCTCTTGGCCTACTTTCCTCTTCCATTAGCCAGAGATAATGATTCTTATAGAGCAACCTTGTAAGGATTATAGTTAATGGGGCATTTCAATTATTATTTTCAGGTTTAGGATTAACCATATGACTACATCACATAGAACACTCATGGGCGTTTTCACAAAGAGAAATAGTATGCTTTGTTTTCCCCCTTTTAGTTTACCATACCAACAAATGCCAACCTCTACCTAGCTCTACTGTTACCATGTGTGTGCTATAAGTTGTAATAAAGAAATTGAATTACAGCACCTCAATTACCAGTTCCTGTTTCAACTCCTTAAATCACCAATAAGAATCAATATTGGGTGGGGGCCTGGGGTCAGTGATTAAGAATACTTGCTGCTCTTATAGAGGACCTGGGTTTTGTTCCCAGGACCTGCATTGTGGCCCACATTTATCTACAACTTCAGTTACAGAGGATCAGACCCTTTCTTCTGGCTTCTGAGGTCATGAGGCATGGACACATTGCACACATGTAGACAAACACACTTGTATTGATAACTATTTTTTAAGAATCAATATAAGCTGTGAAAAGTAATTTGGATGCTCTCTCATTCTTACTTGAGACCTTGCCGATTTCCAATGTCTTTCTCATTATCTTGATGACACTCAGAGATCTTCTCTTGGGTCTTCTCACCTGGTCTTCTCCTGCCGCACTTGTGTTTTACTCTCACAGGGCACTCGAAAATTTTTGATCTAAAAGTTCCCTTTCGGGATTAGTGTATGTCCCCTTTCCTGAGGTTTCTCATTCTTGGCTGTACTTTAGAATCAGCTGGGGAGCTTTAGAAGTATTGAAGTTTGTTTTCTACCTCCAGAGATTCTGGGTTTGTTTCTTTTCTTGCTTGCTTACATGCTTTGACGGTGTTACTAAAATGAGGATTTTTTAAAATTATTTTTGAGACACGTTCTTATTGCATTGCCATACTAAACTAGAGCTCACTGCGTAGCCCAAGCTGACTTCAAACTCATGAATCTGCCTCACCTGAGCTTCAGAATGCTAGGATTTTACCAGACTAAACAGGGAGATTTTTAAGATGACTATAACATATCACTAAGATTACGTTTCCTCCTTGGCCAAGATGCTCCACAAAGGTGTCACAGTCACTCTCAGTACTTGATGCAGAGTACATTAGCAACAATTGGTCAATAAATATAGAAATCCATTCTCAAACAAAGAAGAAATATTGATCCACCTAACATTTTGATTCTACAGACTTGAGTGCAACAATCCCAGGAGCGTCTATAATTAAATCTTATGGCCACTAGTTGACTCAGGAAGTGGTTATTCTTACTCTAATATTACTCCTTTCATATGTTAAATATACAGAAAGTAAGTCTATGTTTTTTGGAAACCTGAAGAAAATCTATCATCAGTCTTATTCACAAAAGATAAATAAGGCTTCCCACCTAGGAAATGCTTAATGGAAACAGTACTGTAGCAAAACTTCTCAGGGGATAATGGCATCCAAGCTGAGACATCTTGGTCCATGGATAAATAAATGTGGTGACATGAAACCTTTGTCCATAACCTCCACTGAAATTCTTTATGCCTAATCATTCACATCGGGACACACTGAATGGATATTTTATGTAAGATTCCAAATTATACAGTATGAAAAGTATGAGAAAGATTTGACATAACAAAACTGAAAATGGATATGTTGTCACACATGTGGTACATTTTTAACACATTTCTTCAAGAGTCTTGTTCAATTTGTTCATAGGTTCATAACTTTATGAAGATATCCACCTTCCCTGTCTTTGTCATGGTTACATCAAATGTTAACAACTTGGTTTATGCCTCTAAAACCATCCTCCCATGAAAATAGTTTAATAACTTGGCTGGGAATAATAAGAAATTCTAGAATGATCTCACAGCCAGAAAACCACCCTTTCTCTCCCCACATCTGAGATTCTTCCCTTCCTAATAATCCTGCTGGGAGATATACTAGAAAATTCCTATGACTTAATGAATTTATCAACTGCATCCTTATCCTTAGAAGGATGAGAAAAGAGCAAGACCAGTGAACTAGTAGACATTTGGAAGAGAAGAAATCCATGCTGAGGATCCTGGAAAGTGAATTTCCCCCGCCTCCATATCCCACTTAAGGCTAACCCTTCATGTCTGCTTTGGGTAAAATCGCCATAGAGTTCAATGTACAAAAATGGGCTTAATTCCATTCCTGTCACAATAAGCCTCTTAAGACTGGTGACTCCTACTTGCTTGACTTACTTTGTTTATATAACTAAACCTCCTGAATATTAATTGCCTATAAATAGCTCTAGATCTTCTGGTGGGTGGGGGGGGAAACATTTCTCTATAGGGGTCCTACTGGCATTTTAGATGAGAAAATCCTCCTCCATGCTGGACATTTTCCCTCCCTCCTCCACCTCAGCAATTAGAAGCAGCGCACCCCCCCAGTCATTGTGACAATCAAAAATGCTCCCACACATTCCCAAATGCTCACTGGAAAAGTGGTGCTGATGTGGGTTGAGAATCGCTCATTTTACACCCTGAGCAAAAGGCCCACTGCTATCTTGTACAGGCATTTTGCCCAAAGAACTTTTCAGACAAACTTGTTATCTTATCCTACCACCTGCATGAACGAAGCAGATATTATAAGTTATTAAAATCCATGAAGCCTCTCTATCAGAAACAATAATAACCCCAAACTCCATCCCCTCTTGTGAGAGCTTAAACACCACATATATCCCTCTTAATCTTTCCTTAATTTGAGTTGTCCATAATAACATCATAACTGTTTTTTTTTTAATTTATTTTGAAATCTTTTCAGAGAGTTACGGAAATAGTGATGCCTGAGAAGTTACTCTGTACAACTTAAACTGGACCTCAGACCTCCAGATTTCTGGAGGAAGACGTCAGTATCCCCCAGGGGGCGCCATAATTCCTCCACAAGTCTACCAGCCCTTCTTTCTGTCTGTGGTTAGGTCAGTCTGCAGTCCAGTTCCATTATCAGAGGGCTCTTGGCAGAAAGCAAATCTCCAATGTGGTCTCCTGGGAAACAGCCATGTCAGTTCTGGTAGCTCCGTGACGCTTTGACTACAGTGAACTCTGTTACCTTCTCTCCAACATAGTTTCATTATGGCCATAAGTGATTGATTCAAAGATGAACTCAGACAGTCCTGTCTCCAGGTGTCTTAGTCAGGGTTTCCATTCCTATATAAACAGCATGACCAGGAAACAAATTGTGGAGGAAAGGGTTTATTTAGCCTAAACTTCTACATTGTTGTTCATCACCAAAGGAAGTCAGGACTGGAACTCAAGCAGGTCAGGAAGCAGGAGCTGATGCAGAGGCCATGGAGGGATGTTATTGTCTTGTTTGCTCTGACTTGCTCAGCTTGTTTTCTTATAGAACCCAAGACTACCAGCCCAGGGATACTACCACCCACAAGGGGCCCTCCCTCCTTGATCACTAATTGAGAAAATGACTTACAGCTGGGTCTTATAAAGACATTTCTTCAAGGGAGGCTCCTTTCTCTGTGATAACTCTAGCTTGTGTCAAGTTGACACAAAACCAGCAAGTACAATTGACCCCTTGTCAATTTGACACACAAATACATTACTATTAAGCCTCAACCCATACTTTCTTATTTATTCCCAAGATTTAAATAACTTTAAAAGTCCCACAGTCTTTGTAAATTCTTAAAATTTCAATTTCTTTAAAATATCCAATCTATTTTAATATTTAAAGTCTCTTTTTGTAAATAAAAGTCTCTTAACTGTGGAGTCTACTAAAATACTTTCTTCCTTCAACAGGGAAAAATATCAGGGTATAGTCACAATCAAAAGCAAAACCAAACTTGAACTGTCCAATGTTTGGGATCTACTCATGATCTTCTGGATTCCTCTAAAGGCTTGGGTCACTTCTCCAGCTCTGTTCTTTGTAGCACACACCTTGTCATCTAGGATCCAGATGTCTATCCTCTACTGCAGCTGTTCTTCTTGGTGATCATTCCTGGTACTGGCATCTAAAAATACTGCTGTCTTCCACTGTAACTAGACTTTACCAATAGCCTCTCATAGGCTCTTTTTATGGTGTCAAGCCTCAACTCCTTTGTATGCCCCTTTCAAGTCCTGGGTCATCAATTGCAACCGAGGCTGCACCTTCACCAATGGCCTTCTATGGCCTCTCACAGTGCCCAGTCTGATGCAGCACGAGATACAGCCTTAGCAATCTCTGGAACACAGCCTCTTTGTGCTTAGAAAACACTTCCCAGAAGATGTCACTTCAATGATATTGGTCTCTTCTTAATCACCTATAATTTCTTAGCTCCAGCTAACCAGCATCAATAGTCCCAGTAATATAAAGGTTTTTGCCTTAGTAGTTCTGGTATCTTGTTAATCACAGCTGATTCTTCAGCCCCAGCTAACCAAAACTACAGAATCTTCACAATCAAAACAGCAACAGTCCTGAGTCTTTAATCTTCCCTCTGAAATTTCACAAGCTAGGTCTTCATCTTCTGCACTGTTCTCAACATTGTCTTCCAAGCTCCTACAGAACTTCCCACAGAGCTCTTAACATCCCAGGGGCTCTTCTAGCTCAAAGTTCCAAAATCCTTCCACGGTCCTCCCCAAAACATTGACAGGTTGTCACAGGAATACCCCACTATGCTGGTACCAATTTGTCTGAGTCAGAGTTTCTATTCCTGTATAAATAGCATGACCAAGAAACAAATTGGGGAGGAAAGGGTTTATTCAGCTTACACTTCCACATTGCTGTTCATCACTACAGGATGTCAGGACTGAAACTCAAGCAGGACGGGAAGCAGGAGCTGATGCAGAGGCCACAGAGGGATGTTTCTTACTGACTTGCTTCCCCTGGCCTACTCAGCTTGCTTCCTTATAAAACCCAAGACTACCAGCCCAGGGATGGCACCACCCACAATGGACCCTCCCCCCTTGATCACTAAGTGAGAAAACGTCCCACAGCTGGATCTCATGGAGGCATTTCTTCAAGGGAGGCTCCTTTCTCTGTGATAACTCCAGCCTGTGTCAAGTTGACACAGAACCAGTCAGTACACCAGGTAAACTCTCCAATTAACCCAATTTCTCCAGGTGGCAAGCATTCCTTTGCAAAGATTCTTTTTTTTTTAAATTGGATATAATCTGTATTTACATGTCATTTCCCTTTTTCTGGTTCCCCGCCCCCCCAAAGGTCCCATATGCCCTTTTCCTTCCCCCTGTTCCCCCATCCACCC
>BDUI01000850.1:172450-195685 GCA_002335545.1 Apodemus speciosus
TCTGGGTATATGCCCAGGAGTGGAATGGCAGGGTCCTCCAGAAGTATTGTGTCCAGTTTTCTGAGGAACCGCCAGATTGATTTCCATGGTGGTTGTACCAGCTCTTTGCAAAGATTCTTAAATGCTTCCATCCATTCAGGCACCTGATGTCTACTTCATCTCATCTCACCAAGAAAGAACCTGAGCTTTACTCCCAAAATTCCCCATGATTAGGGAACGACTTGAGGTATTCCAAGTCAACAATACTTATGGTACATTTATTCACAGTAAGCAGAAGCTAGCAGAAACTTCATCAACCAGAAACAAACCATGGTGCAGCCATCCAAGAGGACAGTACCTAAGAATTATCAATAAAAGATTGATATATTTTATATTTATCCATGGTACAGTAATGAGGGTAAGGGAAAACCACCACTCTAAAGAAAGGAGTACATTCATTCACAATAAGGCGAGTGCAAGTGAGACTAGTGTGTCAAAAAGTTTTGACTAGTACAGAACACAAAGGTTGCTCAATGGGTAAAGGCACTTGTCTGGTTAGGCAACTCTGGCAGCCTAAGTTTGATCCCAAGAACCCACATAAAGATGGAAGAAGAGCACTGGTTCTACAAAGTTGTCCTCTACCCCCATTTGCACGCACATGCACCCACCCATACACATCGTGAACATAACCTAATTGCTTTCAAGTTTTTAAATTGAGGAATTTTTAAAATTTAGAATATTGAATTCTCTCTATAAGAAGATAGTATTTGGAGGAAATGCATAAAGGAACCTTGTGGGGGAAATGAAATAATTTTGTATTTTATATGTACAATAATTGTGTGGATATATATCATTTTTTAAGTTAAGCTTTACACTTAAATTTTATGTAAGTCAGTCTGCATAAAAGCCATTGCCCATCTTTCAAAAATCCAGAGCAAATGCTGTCTTTTTTCCACTGGATGGTTTTGGCTTCTGTATCAAAGATCAAGTGTTTGGGTTCATTTCTGGGTTTTCAATTCTATTCATTGATCTAGCTGTCTCTCTCTGTACCAATACCATGAGGTTTTTATCACTATTGCTCTGTAGTATAGCTTGCGGTCAGGGATGGTGACTCCCTCAGAAGTTCTTTTATTGTTGAGAATGGTTTTTGATATCCTGGATTTTTTGTTCTTCCAGATAAATTCAAGAATTGCTCTTTCTATCTCTGTGAAAAATTGATTTGGAATTTTGATGAGGATTGCATTGAATCTGTAGATTGCTTTAGGTAAAATGGCCATTTTTACTATGTTAACCCTGGCAATACATAAGCATGGGAGATCTTTCCATCTTCTGAGATCTTCTTCAATTTTTTTCTTCAGAGACTTGAAGTTCTTGTCTTACTTTTACTTGCTTGGTTAGAGTCACACCAAGATATTTCATATATCCAGTGGAAAAAAATACATCATTTTCACCAAATGGTGCTGGTTCAACTAGTGGTCAGAATGTAGAAGAATGCAAATTGACCCACTCTTATCTCCTTGTACTAAGCTCAAGTCCAAGTTGATCAAGGACCTCCCCATAAAACCAGATACACTGAAACTGATAGAAGAGAAAGCGGTAAAGAATCTTGAACACATTGGCACAGGGGAAATTTCCTGAACAGAACACCAATGGCTTATGCTCTAAGATCAAGAATTGACAAATGGGACCTCTTAAAATTGCAATGCTTCTGTAAGGCAAAGGACACTGTCAAGCAGACAAAATGCCAATCCACAGATTGGGAAAAGATCTTTACCAAGCCTACATCTGATAGAGGGCCAATATCCAAAATATACAAAGAATTTATGAAGGTAGACTCCATAGAACCAAATAACCCTATTTAAAATGGGGTACAGTGCTAAACAGAATTCTCAACTGAGGAATCTCAAATGGCTGAGAAGCATTTAAAGAAATGTTCAACATCCTTAGTCATCAGGAAAATGCAAATCAAAATGACCCTGAGATTCCACCTCACTCGAGTAAGAATGGCTAAGATAAAAAACTTAGGTGACAACAGATGCTGGAGAGGATGTGGAGAAAGAGGAACACTCCTACTTTGCTGGTGAGATTGTAGGATAGCACAACAACTCTGGATATCAGTCTGCAGTTCCTCAGAAAATTGGAAATAGTTCTAGCTGAGGACCCAGCTATACCACTCCTGGGCATATACCCAAAAGATGCTCCAACATATAATAAGGACAGATGCTCCATTATGTTCATAGCAGCCTCATTTATAATAGCCAGAAGCTGGAAAGAACCCAAATGTCCTTCAAGATATGAATGGATACAGAAAATGTAGTACATTTACACAATGAAGTACTACTCAGCTATTAAAAACAATGACTTCATGAAATTCTTAGGCAAATGGATGGAACTAGAAAATATGATCCTGAGTGAGGTAACCCAATCACAAAAGAACACATGGGCTATTTATTCACTGATAAGTGGATATTAGCTAAAAAGAAGCTCATAAAATCCATGATACAACTCACAGACCATACTAAACTCAAGAAGAGAAAAGATCACACCGAAGTGTGGATGCTACTGTCCTACTCAATAGGGGGAAGAGAATAATCTCTGGGAAGTAAAGGGAGAGAGGGATCTGGGCTGGAGAGAGGAGAGGGAGGAAAAAGGGGGCCCAGGTCACATATGGGGGGGAGATGGAGAAGTACAGAGGGTCAGGAATTTGAAAGTAGGTGTGTAGCAGAGGGGGAGGGGGAACTGGGGTAGCTACTCAAAAGTCCGAGATGACAGGAACTCTCCCAGGACCCAAGAGGAAGGACGTTGGCTGAAATACCCAACAAAGTGGAGATAAAACCTGTAGAGACCATATCCAGTGGATAGACATGGTCCCCAGTTGAGGGATGGGGCCTCCCACATACCTCAAAAATATTAATCCAGAATTCCTCCTGTCCAGAGGAAATGCAGGGACAAAAAGTGGGGCAGAAGCTGAAAGAAAGGGTGTTTAGAGACTGCTGATGTCAAGAAGTGCTTACTGGCAGGAGCCGGGTATAGCTGTCCCCTGAGAGGTTCTGCCAGAATCGGACCAACATAGATGTGTATGTACACAGCCAAACATTGGACTGAGAGCAGGGACCCCAATGGAGAAGTTAGGACAAGGGCTGTAGGAGCTGAAGGGGTTTGCAACCTCATAGGAAGAACAACAATATCAACCAAGCAGAACCCCCAGAGCTCCCAGGGACTAAACCACCAACCAATGAGTACACAGGGGTACTCATGGCTCCAGCTGCATATATAGCAGAGGGTTGCCTTACTGGGAGGGGAGCCCCTAGGTCCTGTGGAGGCCCGATGACCCAGGATAGGGGAACGCTAAGGCTCTGTGGCAGGAGTGGGTGGACGGGTGGGGAAGCACCCTCATAGAGGCAGGGGGACAGAGGAGGGGATCAGGGGCTTGTGTGTGTGGGGGAACTGGGAAGGGGGATAACACTTGAAATGTACATAAATAAGATAACCAATAAAAAATGAAAAACATCCAGAGCAAACATAAAGTCATGAAGACAGTCAGAAGGCCCGGTGAAGCATGTTTTGTGGCGGCTAATTTTCTTACCAGCATGCCTCTCACATGTGCTATCTACTTTGTGAATCCTGATTCCTGCTTTCCTCTGAATTTTACATACTTTAACAGAAGTTACCAGAGATTCTTTCTTCTGCAGAGCTGCTTGGCCCAAGGCAATATCAAAGAGAGTAAATAACTCCCCAGACTGCAGCAGTCAGTGGACTCAGTTTTCAACAGCAGGTTTGCTATACAGGAACTTCTTCCTTATCCTCAAACCTTGCCAGGAATCACTGAGACAGGCCTCAACCTCTGTAATGGCTGCTGGGGCAAGAATGACCCTATGCCCTGAATCTCTTTCCTTCTTAAATTCTGTCTTTGCCCATGTGAATAATTCATGACACTTTGTGAAGAAGACAAACACACACCTGATTGACTGCCCCTTTCAACCTTTCAAAATGCAATAAAGCAATTTATCAATCTAAAGTTGTTTTCCCAAGCAAGCATTTAATTACTGCACGGTTACTCAGACCATGCCTCTGAACTGGCACTTGCTAACTCTAGAGCAATAATAATTTAAAAATGAGGAAACGATCCTGCGCATCACACTCCACGCGAATACCCCAGTGCAGTGGGCTTCTTGATTACTTACTACACTTTTTATCACGGTAAAACAAATTAGATTTTCAAAGGAAGTTATTGCAGTATTGCTTACAGGTTTTTGTTTCTCAATAGCCTAAGAAAAACTTGATGAAAGCTTGATTTATTATTGCATGTCAGAGTTCAAGGCTGCTAGCTGAGCTCAGCAGAGGCAAACCTAGCAAGAAGCCAGGGTGAGTAAAAGACATTCCCGTAATCTTTTAGATTTTATCAAATTATGAGAGCATTAAGCAACTACAAAGTTGCCAGTACAAAACCAAAAGAAATTGTATTTTTTTTGTCTCTTCGCAGGTGTTAAAACATTTTAAATCAAAGGTAAAGTTGGAAAGCAGTAGCTTTTGAAACTTTTATTATTTGTGTATGTACCACTGCATATCTGTTGGTAGGGGCCACAGCATGTGCCACATACATATGTGGCAGTCAGATGACAACTGTGGGAAGCTCGTTCTCTCCTATCTTTACAGGGGTTCTGGCAAGGAATTTGAGCCATCAGGCTTCTTCAACAAGTGCTTTATCCACTGTGCTGCCTTGCTAACTCAGCACCAGCCTTTTAAGGAGGAACTGAAAGCAGAGGGGTGTGGGGAAATGAACATTTGCTTTGCTTTGATTTGTTTGTTTGTTTGTTTGTTTGTTAATTGGCAGCACATGCACTAAAACCGGATTCCTTTTCTCTTTAGGGTCAACAGGAGATGCACATGTGCCAGCTGCTGGCCTTATGGTTTTCTTCCCAGATTTGCCGGAGTACCCTTCCAGATGGGCAACTCCAAGACCAAATACTAAGACTTGACATTGGTGTGAAAGAGATGTAAGAAGGAAGTGCTTCCTGGAGAAGGTGGCAAGGGTAAGAAGGAAGTAAGACTGGGAAGGGGAGAAAATCAAATGAGCATCTTCTCCATCATCTGGACCTCCCAGTTCAGTTGGTCCCACGGGAAGCCTGAGTGCGTATATCCCACTTTGAGGCATGAGAGCACACTGAGTCAGTATTGGTTCATGGACCAGAAGTAGAAGTAGGCGGGCTCTTAGGTAGTACTTGGAAGTCGGCATCAAAAGCCCCGTCAGTAGACCTCTGGAAAAAGTTGAAGACAGCTATCTATTTACTGGTAAATGTTTGAAGGCTGAATGGAGACAGGAGATAAAGACTCGGTTTTTAACATTTATTCATTTCCATGGAGTACCTTGGCTGATGTCAAGCTGCTGACTTAGCAGCATTAAACATGGAAGGGAAGACTTGTGCACAGAACACCTTTATTATATAATATCCATACTATACAAATACAACAGACATATATAGCAGGGCAGAGATAATAGCATGCAGTAAAATAAAAGAAGATGGGAAGTTTGGGGGAATTCATTAACTTTTGTTTTATATAATTTATAATTTTTATACATGTATACGGTCAGTTCTTATTCACAGTTGGTGCCTTCTAGGAAGTGCTGGAAACACTGAATTACAATGCTTCTAGAAGAAAAAATTAAGTATCTATTTGCTTCTGATTGTAACATCTGATATTTGTCAAGTGATAGTCTATTAAACTGTTATATTTGTATTTTTATTTAAAGACACTTTCTCTCATATGTACTGCTGATTCAGTAACATTGAGCACACAGCTACAATACTATAACTTAGGCACGAATGAAGCTTATCTAATGTATGTTTTTCCCCAAAAACACACCAATAGCTTTTTGTGTGCCATGGAACACTAAAAGGTACATCAGCACTACGTTTGAGGTTATTTTAAAACAGAAGCATCACCCACAAAAATGCGAGAAACCCGGCACTAAATATAAAACAAAAGAATGTTTGTTTAAAGTATGGGAGCTGAAATGAAAAGGCCTTGTTCAACCTTAGCTGGGAATATGCACCTAGGGCAACTCAAATTTCTCCTGGCCTCGTACACACACATGCTCACAAATTGCCGCAGTACTGACTTCTACAGTTACAAGTAAATTCCATTCAGTAGGCAAATTCACAGATATGAAATCTATGAGTTAAGGAAAGTCACCTATTTACCTTTAGTTTTAATAATAGATACAGTTAGCAACCGTTTTTCAGAATTCTGGAAAGTTGACATACTTTCTTGTGAACCTGCATAAACCAGCTTCAGCATGGCATGAGCTAAACTACACCGTTCCGATCACTAACTCTACTGGTGGGTAAACCTACCAAGTTCTTTGTTGATGTCACCATTCCAGCCATAAGTACAAGTGCCTGACTCGTGGCAAGTAATCAGAAACTGGTAGTGGGTGAATCAATACAAACAATTTCCCTCTTTTTTACTGTGGAAAAATAATAAGCTCATACTGGATGAGCATGTTTTACTTAAAGTATACCTTATTTGAAGGATTTCAGTTCCCACCCAAAGTTTTATGTTTACAAAATTTGGTGTCCAGCACTTAATGGTTTCCCAGACAAGAAAATAAGGCACTGAACTGGAGAGACTGTTCAGCCCATACAGTGCTCACTGCAAAACCATGAGGCCTTGAGTTATAAATAAATAAATAAATAAATAAATCCCACAGTCACACAATAATCAAATCGCAAAATCTACAGAACAAGGAAAGAATAATAAAAGAGGCAGGGAAAACAAAACTAAACAAAGCACTGCCAAGTAACACACAAAGGCAGACCTATCAAAATTACAGCTGACTTCTCAACACAGACTCTAAAAGCTAGAAGGGGCTGGTCTGAAATCTTGCAATCTCTAAACATCCACAGATGCCAACCTAGACTACTCTACCCAGCAAAACTGTCTATCACCATAGATGGAGAAAACAAGATATTTCAAGACAAATCCAAACTTAAACATTATCTATCCACAAACCCAGGCCTATAGAAAATGCATGAAGGAAAACTCCAACCCAAGGAGGAAAACCACATCAATTAAACACAGAAAATAAGTAATTTCATATCAGCAAAAAAGGAAAACATGCACACACTACAATCAAAATAACAGGAATTAACCATCATTGGTCATTAATATCTCTCAGCATCAATGGACTCAATTCCCCAATGATAAGACACAGGCTAATAGACTAGGTGTGAAAGCAGTATCCATAATTCTGCTGCAAACAAGAAACACATACCAGCCATAAAGATAGACATTGCTTCAGAGTAAAGGGATTGAAAAAATTTTCCAAGTAAACACTTCCGAGAAGCAAGCTGGAGTAGCCATGCTAATGTCTAATAGAATACCACAAAAATTAATCAAAAGAGACAGAGAAGGACACTTCATACTCATCAAAGAAAAAAATCTACCAGGATGATACCTTAATTATGAACATTTACATGCCAAACCCAAGGGCACCCACATTTGTAAAAGAAACATTGCTACAGCTTAAATCGCACATCAAACCCTACAACCCCACACATTAATAGTGGAAGACTTCAACACCCAACACCCTACTCTCATCAATTGAGACAATCCAGACAAAAACTAAAAAGAGAAATAATGAAATTAACAGGCATTATGTATAAATGGTGCTAATAGACATCTATAGACTATCTCACGCAAACACAAAAGTATACACCTACTTCTCAGCATGTTATGGATACTTCTCCAAAAGTGGCTGCAAAACAAGTCTCAACAGATTCAAGAAAATTGAAATAACTCCTTGTATCATATCAGACTATCCTGGATTAAAGCTGAACTTCAGCAACAACAGAAACACCAGAAAGTCTACACACTCATGGAAACTGAGCAACTCTCTGCTCAATAACCTCTGGGTCAGGGAAGAAATAAAGAAATTAAAGACTTTCTAGAATTCAATGAAAATGAAAGCACAATATACCCAAAGTTATGGGACACAATGAAAGCAATGCTAAGAGGAAAATTCATAGCCCTGAGTGCCTTCATAAAAACTGCATGATATTGGTAGAAGAACAGACAGTGGATCAATGGAATTGAGTAAAAGACCCTGAAATAAACACCTAAGGACACTTGATTTTTGATTTAGAAAAAAAAAAGCCAAAACAATACAGTGGAGAAAAGAAAGCATCAAATGGTGCTGGTCTAATTGGATGTGTACATGTAGAAGAATGCAAATAGACCCATATTTATCACCCTGTACAAAACTCAAGTTTAAGTGGGATCAAGGACCTCAATATAAAACCAGATACATTGAATCTAATAGAAGAGAAAGTGGAAAATAGCCTTGAATGCATTGGTACAGGAGTCAATTCTCCAATGGCCCAGGCTCTAACATCAACTATAGACAAATGGAATCTCATAAAATTGTAAGGCAAAGGACACTGCCGATGGGACAAAATGGCAGCCTACAAATTGGGAACAGTTCTTCACCAACCCTACATCAGATAGAGGATTAATATCCAAAATATATAAAGAACTCAAGAAGTTAGACACCAACAATCCAAATAACCCAATTTAAGAATGTGGTACAGAGCTAAAAAGAATTCTCAACAGAGGAGTCTCAAATGACCCAGAAGCACTTAAAGAAATGTCGAAAGTCCTTAGTCATCAGGGAAATGCAAATCAAAACAACTCTGAGATTTCATCTTAAACAGGTCAGAGCGGCTAACATCAAAAACTCAAGTGATAGCACATGCTGGCAAGGATGTGGAGCAAAGGAAACACTACTCCATTGCTGGTGGGAGTATAAACTTGTACAACCACTTTGGAAATCAATTTGGTGATTTTGATTTTCTTCAGAAATCTGAGAATAGTTCTACCTCAATAGTTCTACCTCAAGACCCAGCTATACCACTCCTGGGCATAGATCCAAAAGATGCTCCAACATTTCACAAAGATACTTGCTCAACTATGTTCATTGCAGCTTTATTCCTAATAGCCAGAATCTGAGGGACATCTATGTTGTCCTTAAACTGAAGAATGAATAAAGAAAATTTGGTACATCTATACAATGGAATACTGTTCATCTATTAAAAAACAAAGATATCATGAATTTTTGCAGGCAAATGGATGGAACTTGAAAGTATCGTCTTGAATGAAGTAACCCAGTACCCAAAGGACAAGTATGAAATGTATTCACTTATAAGTGGATATTAGCCATAAATTACAGGATACTCATGTTACACTCCACAGACCTGAAGAAGCTAAACAAGAAGGAAGGCACAAGCAAGTATTCTTCAATCTCACTTAGAAGAGGGAATAAAATAGTCATAAGATGCAGATGGAGGAAGGGTACTGAGTAGGAGAGGGGATATGGAGGGGAATGGGGGTTCAGGATCAGGTGTGGAAAGGGACAGGAGAGATGGCCAGATGGCCATGAGAATGAGTGGAAATCTGCAACTGCTGGCCTCCATACTGCAGCTGACTCAAATGGATACAGACACTCACAGTCAAACAGTGGATGGAGCTTGGGGACTCTTATGGATGAGTAGGAGAAAGGATGTGGGCCCCGAGAAGGATAGGAACTCCACAGGAAGACCAACACAGTCAACTAACCTGGACCTTTGGGGATCTCAGAACCTGAGCCACCAGSCAAAGAACATAAGCAGGCTGGACCTAGGCCTGTCTGCACATGTGCAGCAGATGTGCAGCTTGACCTTCATGTGGGTCCCGAACAACTGGAGTGGGGGCTATCCCAAAGGCTGTTGCCTGTCTGTGGATCCTATTACCCTAACTGGGCTGCTTTGTCTGGTCTCAGTGGGAGAGGAAGTGCCTAGCCTTGCAGAGGCTTGAAGTGCCAGGGTGAGAGGATACCCAGGGGAATCCCGCTCTCTCAGAGAAGAAAGGAAGGAATACCGGGGGAAAGATTGTGGGAGGGGGGGACTTGGAGGGGGCAGTGAGCAGGATGTAAAGTGAATAATTTTTTAAAGTAGTTACAGATAGATAGATAGATAGATAGATAGATAGATAGATAGATAGATAGATAGATAGACAGACAGACAGACAGACAGACAGACAGACAGATAGCTAGCTCTAGGCATTGTGATGTGTACTTATAACCCCAGCACTGGGAGGCAGAGCTAGGAGGATCCTCAGGACCCTCTGGCCAGAAAGTTCAGCTTACTTGCTGATTTACAAGTCAGTAATAGACAGTGTCTCAAAAAATAAGCTAGACAGCACTTGAGGGATGCCACTTTAGGTTGCACTTTGACTTTCACATATATGCTCATTTATGTACATAAGCATCTACAGACACAAACATACACATGCACGCATATGCACAAAAAGAAGAAAATCACTGATGCTAAGCGTATTTCCAAGGATTATTAGAAAGAGAGCTATGGCAACAGAAAAAGGAAATAAAAATAAGTAAAACAACAACAAAAAAGTCTTCAGACTTCAAATCTCATGTTGTTGCATCACACTAAGATTAAGTATGTCCCTCCAATTAAGTGTAGATAAGTATATCTGTGCTCTGCATGTGCAGAGTACCCATATTTACTTCAAAGATTTCAACTGAACAAACCACTAGTCTCCCCAAGAAAAATCACCTCCAAGTATAACTCTTACTTACTTAGGGTAAGAATATATTTTTTTCTATATTTTTAAACACGAATCATTTGACCACAGGTATCTCTGTCTCATCAATGTTTAATGAAATGTTTCTAAAATATGTCGGTTGTGTGCTGCAGACTGTTGAGGTATAATCTGAGACTTCTGTAGATTTCTACACTCTGAAACGATAGAAATGTTTGTGCAAGTTCCTGGCTATCTCCTAAATCATATTTCCTTTTAAGAGCAACTTATTTCCTGTTCATGTCCACATACCACAACTTATCTGCTTTTCAACGTTTACCAATGTTTTCTCTTTCACTTACAGCCACGTCTAACAAAGAAAAAAATCTTTAAACTGTTTTGTACCTGATGTAAATGGAGAACATAAAAACCGCACCAGAGTTGACAGGCTAGGCGGCCAGCTAAACTTAGTGATTAAATGATACAATTGCATGCCACCACCTCAGAAAGTAGAATTCAAACTGCCAAAATAAGAATCTGGAATGGCAGATGCCCTCAACTTTACTACAAGAATCAGAAACTGACTCATCTTTAGAGAGTCTAAGTCATAAAACATAATGTCTGGACCCTTACAGGTACTCAACAAATAGTAACTAACCAGACTCTGAATTCTCCTGCAGGACAACAAGGAAAAGTGCATAGTCACTGAATGAAAGATGCCCTTATCTCTTATGGTTACTGAGCCATCTGTTAGCTAATCTCCAATCAAGAAAAAGTTGTTGCTTATTTGTGCATAGTAACTAAGCATCACTGGGTCTCAAGTGTTTTCTGATATATTAGTATCCAATTCAAAGTTTGGTCTTTTTTCTATAGAGGATTTTAACTGCCAAGGAATGAAGCTCAGATCATCAGTGAGGTAGGATGACTCAACAACAACTATAACATCTCAAGAAGAATTGGAAAAGATCCCCCTGAAACTCATCTAATAAATGTTAAAAGCCTTCCTTCATGTCTGAACCCTTTGGACCCAACATTTGCACATCTGGAAATTTCACCTTAGAAATAACAAAGAATGAATATATGTGAACTCACAAATATTTAGTAAAAATGTAAAGAACATATATTTTACTTGACAAGTGATATTAGAGGATAGTTCAAAGAAAAATAGCAGAAAGAAATAATAACGGGAAAGAAACAGAATGGTAAGATAATATTTCCTCTCATTAATTAACCTTCAGAGGTTACCTATTTCATGCTTTCAATCCTTAACAATGCTAGGTATTTAACTGAAGATTTTAATTCTAATTAAACCTCCAGAAGTCGATATAAGAATACTTGTTGCAATTGCCATTGCCATTTATCGTTTTTTTTTTTTAAAACTACAGTCAGAAGGTTTATAACTATTACCAGGAAGTCTATATTACGTCATGTCAGTATCATGGAACAATTTGAACCCATTTTTTAAAAAGCAATGGGTGCTGGCCCTGGGAAGGCTCAATGCCCCAGTGTAGGGGAATGCCAGGACAGGGAAACAGGAGTGAGTGGGTTGGTGAGCAGGGGGAGGGAGGATGGGATAGGGGGTTTTCAGAGGGGAAACCAGGAAAGGGGACAGCATTTGAAATGTAGGTAAAGAACATATCTAATTAAAAAAGCAATGCATTGGGAGTGGAGTGGTGGCCCAGTGAGTAGTTAACAGTAAATACTGTTCTTATAGATGGCCTGGGTCTGGTTCCCATCATGCACATCACATAGCTTACAACCACACATATCTTCACCTACAGAGGTTCCAATACTGTCTTATTAACCTCCACAGGCACTTGCCTTATGTGCACAAACCCACACTCAGGCAATACACAGATAATTAAAACCAAAATCTTTCTTAAAAGAAAGCAGTGTGTAGATATATTCGTATGGGTCAGTCTAAATGGTATATTTCTTTTGTTTGATTGATTGATTTAGTTTTTCCAGACAGGGTTTCCCTGGGTAGCTCTGACTGTCCTGGAACTCCTCTGTAGATCAAGCTGCTCTCCAACTTAGAAATCTGCCTGCCTCTGTCTCCTGAGTGCTGGGACTAGTGGCATGTGCCACCACTGTACAGCCATATTTCTAAAGGAAAGGTAAATCGCATCATAATGTACAGTTTTGCTTAAGAAAAAACTACTATAAACATCCACATATAGACTCAAATGTATATTACAGAAAAAGAGACAAGATGAACTGTTTGTGGTTATTCTTTGGAGAGTCAAAACAATGAAACAATTTTATATTTTGTCTTTCTCATCTTTTTGAAATTAATTAATTTATTTATTTTAAACTCCAGATTTTATTTTATTCCCCTTCTGGTCCACCCTCTGACTGTTCCATATCCCATACCTCCTCCCTGCCCCCTGTCTCCATAAGGATGTCCCCACTCCCCACCCCTACCCCACCCAACCTGTAAACTCCCTGGGGCCTCCAGTCTCTTGAGGGTTAGGTGCATCATCTCTGAATGAACACAGACCAGGCAGTCCTGTACTGTATGTGTGTTGGGGGCCTCATATCAGCTGGTGTATGCTGCCTGTTTGGTGGTCCAGTATCTGAGAGATCTCAGGGGTCCAGGTTAATTGAGACTGCTGGTCCTCCTACAGGATCACCCTCCTCCTGTATTCACCATTGCTCTCTTTAGACACACCAGAATAGGGCATCGGATCCTGTTACAGATGGTTGTGAGCCACAGTGTGGTTGCTGGGAATTGAACTCAGGACCTCCGGAAGAGCAGTCACTGCTCTTAACCTCTGAGCCATCTCTCCAGCCCTTATATGTACTAAATATCATCAAAATTTTGCTAGCATAACAGTATCCAGATATCACTTAGAGGTTTTTATAAATCAACAAAAGCATAACAATTTCTTCTTAGTTAGAAAAGATTAGCTATTGAAAAGCTGAAAAGCAAAGGAGAAGTTTTGAAAGCTAACAATGTGACTGTGGCTGACAGTTCAAAGACTAGCTGCTGACTTTCCACTCTACAAGTTAAAGATTACCCACTGGATGATGATCTCAGAAGTCACGGGATATTCTGTTAGCAGCCAGCCTTGAGTTAATCTGTTCAGAACCTGAAAGGAATATGGAAAAAATGTTTCTCTATCAGCAGTAACATATAGATATCCACAAAGTCTTTGTCATCCTTCCCTTCCAGAGTTCAGAGTTCATCTCCCCTTGACTTAAATCAAAACATGCCTTCGTTACTTGTTTTGGACAGCAGAAGATGGCAGAAATGACAGTGTGCTGGTTTTTAAGCCATAACCCTGAGCATCAAGCCTTTGGGTGACCTGGAAGCTTCCATTCTCTGATTCCAACAAAGGCAAACTATCTTGAAACCACCACCACAGGCAGATCCAACTAGCCATGTGGAGAAGCCAGGGAGCAAAGAACTGAGGTCCCATATGACCCTAACATACAGATGTCAGCCAGTTCTCCACACTTTCAAGCTAGCAAGCCAGAGGTCCAGATATTCCTGGGCAGACACAAGGTGTTCTGTGTCTCTCCAACTCACTAATCAACACTCATTAGCATATAACATAGTTTTTGCTTTAAATCACTGAGTGGTATACAGAAATAGGTAATGAAAATTCTCTGTGCAGTTGTTTTTTCTTCCCATCATTTCAACCATTATAAGATGGGGCAAGGTTTTACAGTTTGATACAATTGGGTTTTATTACAAACTCTATAGTCATAGTGGTGACCATGAAAACAAATTAACATTCTGCCTCAAAAGATGTAGTTGCCAAACAAACAACTGCATTCCTAGAAACTTCCAGCTAAGTTTTATTAGAGAGCCAATAATGCACTGGGGGGCATTGAGCTGGAAATAGTCAGGATATTGTTGAATTTTGAAAACTAAATTGCCAGCCCCCAACATCACAGACCTATGACATGACTCTGGAAACTATTCTGAAGAGGTTCAGCCAAAGACTGAGCCCTCCAGGAAGTGGATATACCTCGATTCTCCCACCTGGTATAGCATGGACTGAGAGTGTCTGGGAGTAACTGATGGTCTGAGTAAGGCAAGAATTGAAGAGGGTTCTGGGTGTGGGAGTGAGCAATGCTGCAGATGTGGTCTTCAGGGATCTTCTGGGTGGGCCCTGGAATAGAGTTTCCAATAGTATTTGAACTCCAAGCAATCTGAATGTTTGACTTCTTGAAGCAAGAAGTGGGCCATATCTGTCAAAACTGGCCTCAGTTTTTGCAAAATGAAATTATTTTCTGAACAGGAAGCTGCTTGGTCACTTCAAACCTTGCATCCTAAGAACGGCAGCTTCAGACATGCATATCTCAAACTAGTCACCATGGTCCAGAAATTAGAAAACACTGTCTCCAGATGACTATACACAGATGTTTCTGACTTCGCTCTTGCATGAAAATGAAATAATTGAATTACTTTTTCCCATTTTGGGATTTTTTTTTAAGTAAGAAATAGTTTACTGGGACTTTTCTGGCTAATACACAGCTAAAGTTGTGAAAGCTCCCAAGAATCGTTATGAATGTTCTGAATAAACAGATGTGAGCGCTGTCTACCCTAAATCCAGAGCCTACTACCTTGTGGAGCAGCAGCAGCAGCTTATTGGAAAACTCAGATCCCAGGCTCCATCCAGACCTACTGCATCGAGGACGGGACTTCTAAGAAGGTTCTCAGGGGATTTCTACACAGAATGCTGTCGAGAAGCAGTGGTCTAGGGTACTAGACCTTTGGCTGCAAGTCTAGGAAGACCCAGCTCCTTCCACCTCTGGTGAATAGAATACATTTTAATGCACATTTTTTTAAAAAGTGAGAGCAAAGAGAAAAAGTATAGGTGTAGTAGCTCATGCCTGTAATCTAAATAAATAACTAAATTAGCAAATAAATAATGATAAAACTTGAAAGGCTAAAACAGGAGGATTGTATGATTGAGGCCAGGGCAGCCTAGGCTATATAGTAAGACCCTGTCTCAAAAATAAGGAAGGAAAGAAGGAGAGGGAGCAGGGTTGAAGTGGGAGGAGGACAAAAAGGAAAGTTACAAGAAAACAATCACTCCACATAGTAAAACACACTCCTTCATACAGTAAGAACTCAATTAGCTGTGAGTAGGATTGTATCTAGGTGGACGGTATCAGGCACTGCATTGTAACCTTTTGTAGAAATAAAGTCACATCAGATGCAATTAGTTCAGGTGAGGTCAGTCTGGAGTAGGGTGGACACTTAATCCAGTAGGACTTGTGTCCTTAAAAGAAGAAACACACAAGGAGACAGCCCCATGGTGATGGAAGCAAGGACTGTTGTGGCACATTCTGTGATGCAAGCCAAGGAATAGACTGGATCTCCAACCACCGACCAGAAGCAAACAGAGGGAAGCAATGACCCTCCTCACAGGTTTCACAGGGAGTGTGACCTGCTAGCACCTTGATCGTTTAAATGTCTCACCTGTAAATGTGGGTTTTAAACCACCCATTTGGTGAACTTTGTACAGAAGCTCTTTTAAACTAATATATATGGSCTAAAGAAATGGCTCAGCAGTTAAGAGTACTGGCTGCTCTTGAAGAGGGCCCAGGTTCAATTCCCAGCACCCACATGGCACCTCACAACTGTCTGTAACTCCTGTTCTAGGACTTCTGACACCACCACACAGACATACGTGCAGGCAAAACACCAACGAGCATAAAAATAAATAAATCTTTTTAAAAATTAATACAGGCAAGGAAAGAACTTAAGGACACATACTACCTACAACAGACTCGACTCGTGTCTTGGCCATAAAGGAATGCCTCCCCCAAGGGGCACCTCCCGGCTGACTCAGGGATGAAGCTTCTCAGCCCTACTGCTCTCTGGTGATAATATCAGAAAAGCAAGTTTTCTTGCAATGTCTAATATACATTTCAAAATAGCTAAAAAGATTTGAATGTTCTCACCACAGGAAAAAAATGATAAGTGTTTAAGGTGATGGACAGGTTGATGGTGTTTATTTCATCACTGCACAGTGTGTACATGGACCAAAATATCCTACAGCTCCCCTACCATATCCAATAGCCACTTGTCCATCCAAAAATCAAGTTCAAAAGCAGAAAAGAAAAAGGCAAACAAAACAAAACAAAACAAAACAAAACAAAACAAAAACCAAATGAACCTAATTGGGGAATGTATGCCACATTTAAAGGTACTTCATATAATGTACCCACACACACATCACGTCTGTAATGCTTTAAATAGAAATTGCATGTCTGTAATACTTTAAGCACCATGGAAACTGGCATGTCTGTAATGGTTTAAGCACTGTAGAGATAGCATAAAAATGTTTCAGAATTTCACTCCTTGTTCAGGAACTGAGCAATCAAGTTGATTGCTTTTCTGAAGAGGAACCTGCAGAAAATAACTCTCACTGGTCCCTTTCTAGCTCTATTATTCTTGCTGTGACAAGAAATATGTTTTGGGCTTGTTCCCTCGAATGCCACATGGAACCTTCTGTTGTTTTTTGGGTTGCCCGAATCTTGGACTCAAAGGACAAATCCTGCCCGGTGCCCTTTCTCAAGATACCAAACGTATGTTATTTGTTTTCTTTTATCCCTCCCTGTGGTTTACCAAGCATTTCAAAAGATCTTAGAGCCAAAAAAGAACCTCAGTAAACATCTGGTCCAGCTATCTTACACATGATGAAATAGAGGTCAAAAAAGGTCAAATGTTAGGCGCTGAAGTAAAAAAAAAAAAAAGAAAGAAAGAAAGAAAAGAAAAGAAAAGAAAAGAAAGGAAAAGAAAAAAGGAAAAAATAGGCCAGCCAGCTCTCAGTTTCTGCTTCTTGTTCACTTGTCATCTGAATCAAGGTTTGGCGGACAGCACAACAACAAACAGAGCCTCTGAAGTTGAACAGAGTTCAGTTTGAATTTTAGATCTTCCACCTATGTGCTGTGTGACCCTGAGCGGTTTAACCTCTTGGTTTACTCATCCTGCCCATTAGGGATAACATAAGCTACCTCAAACAGTGTTGGAATGATTGATGAGATAACATATGGGCCGTTTCAGCTCACAAAGTCTTTAACCTGTTCCGCCCCTTAGTAGCTTTCCATTCTGACTTCATCAGCCTTGAACAAGCAACAAGATGGCTGCAGCTGTTTCAGGCATGTGCTCCAGGCATGTAAAAGAGACTGTCTCTATTTGTGGCTCTCTTAGGAGTGAAGAAATTTCCTAGAAACCTTTGAACAAGCTGTCCCAAGTCTCATCTGCCAGAGTTGGGTCATGTGTCTATTTAAGGAGACTGGGGATAACCTTCAGCCAACTAGGCTATCCCTGAATATGTAGATAGAATTGGTTTCCCCAAAACACATGGGTGGAAAGAGAGGGGGAGGAGAGAACAGCTATGTTAGAAGAGAAGGCAGAAAGCATGCCGGGTAGGAAAGAAACGGACAGTTACAATAAATGTTTTCAATTCACTGCTGTTTTTATGAGTCAGGAAGATGATGACTCTGAATTGCCTTTGGTAATTCTTTCATAGAAGTTTTAGTAGTAGGGACTGAGGGCTCTCCCCAGCCATATATTACATTTAAGGTGAGTTTTCTGACATTCTTACTACAGTATTTCACCGTTCCTCTGGGAAATATGTCAACTTTTAGCTATTTATCTTAGGTGACTCACCCAAAATGTAGCGCCCTCCCCCCCCCCACTTCCCCCAGTTGAACTTGAAGTGGATATCTGAGAATAAACTGTCTTGAGTGTGGCTTTCTCGTTTATGTAGCTCTTGGACATATCTCCAGTGAGCCATGATGTTTAAGGGGGAAAAGTCCAGTTGTAAACAAAACAAGCAATTAATTAATTAATTCTATAGCCTCAAAGTTAGGGCATTCATTCAGTCAACATCCATCCATTTTCTAGATCAAAAGTATTTCTAGGTACACAGATAAGTCCTTCCTCAGTTCAAAGCAGAACTTCTCATGTATTTAGCAAACATTTGCAGAGCAGTTTCCATGTGGTAGGCATTGTGCAATGTGCTTTACAAATATTAACTCATTTAATTCCATTTTGTTCTAGAGAAGTCCCAATGTCCTGCAGTCATATGTGCTTCACCAAAGACCTGAATGATTTATTCTCTTGGCAATCCACCAAACAAGATCCAGAATTCAGGAACAGAACAAACTTAGCCTAGCAATCCTTTGTCCTATTCTTTTATTAGAAACAACCTATGCCTACATTACCCAGCCATGTTTATACAACCCAATCTTACTACAGCCTGCAATTGCCTGAGGAAAAGTCTGTATTGTCCAAAACTTATTACAGAACATAAATCCTTTTGTAAACCCTCTTTTTCTGTTGTGACAGATTATAATCTTCCTTAAAAGACAGGGAACTTTCTGCACTGGGTTTAGGGAGGCCAAAGGGCATTGGCTGGCTTTGCTTTTTCAGCATCCTTAATCTTCCTGTTGGTATTTTAAAATAACAGGTCAGCCATGCAAATTATAAACTGTACAGTGTAAAAGTCTCTGTGATGTGCTGCCATTTGCAAGAAGATGGGCTTCCTAACAGCCAAGAAGTCATAATGTGTCTCTTTGTGTTTCATGTGACAGTAATTAGCATCTAAGCTCTGACGTGTTTATCCCCACAGCTGAAAGGATGGCATCTCTAACAGGTCCCAGCAGAGAACCATCGCTGTTTGCAGTATACAGTTCCTATTTTCAATATGGAAGCATGAAGCCTTCAAAGTGTAAAAGCAGAGGCTGTACAATGATTTTCTTCACTTAACAACACAGGATAAGGCTTTTAAGGAGGCTATACAGCCCCAGGCTCTTGCAAAAAAAAAAAAAAAATTCACACTTTTTTAGACATGATCAGCAAAGTACCAATGGGTGCTTTTTTTCCTTTTACATTTTAATCTCCTCTTTCTTTTTAAACTTAAAGTATACCATACTAATAATAAACCAGTAAAAAAAAAACTGATCCTTAAATTTTGGGATACTCCAGAAAATTCTGTTAAATTGAAAGGAATGTTGCTTATTTGAAAACATATGGTTTGCCAGCAATAAATTGCCTTTTCGTTAAACAGACTGTTACAAATAAGCACTCCTTTATAAAATGTCAAATGGAGATTAATTTTTCTTCCTTTAAACTGTCTACACAAATGCTTCTGAGATGTTGATATGCATAAGATTTGCTCAAACACAAAGTCCTCCTTTCCAGCCATGTGAGTCTGATTCAGTAAGTTTGGGGTGGAGCCCAAGTTTCTTCAGCTCTAACAAGTCCCTAGTGACTGCTGCAATTCAGCTGGAAGCCACCCATGACATAATTCTGGTCTGTGCTTGTGACCTAGTCAGTAAAAGCACTGTGAGGGAATCCTGTCCCAGGGAAAAGAAAGATACAAAAGTTTAAAATACCAACTCAGGCTTCAGAGATTGCTCCCCTTGTAAAGTGCTTGTCACATAAGCACGCAAACCTGAGTTCAGATAAAGCCATAGTGGTATGAATCTATAATCCCAGTCCTGGGTGGAGGAGGCATTAGAAACAGATGAATCCCTGGAGCTCTCAGTTAGCCAAGCCTACATGGCAAGTTCTGGGCCAATAAGAGACCCCCCTTTCAAAACAAAAAGTGGAAGAAGTGATAGAAGACACTGAACACTGACCCTTGCCTACCCACAGACATACACATACACACAAATTATCCACTCAAGTTGTATTATGAATTTACATCTCAGCTAAGTTCAGCAAGAATACTGCCCTGTCTTGTACTGCAACAGCTGGAGACACTGCTTGTACCCTTTAAAAGCATCCAATCCAAGCAGGTTGTAGAGGTGCACACATGTGACTAAGGAGGCTGAGGTGTGGAGTGGGTGGAGGGTTGTCGTGAGTTCAGGTCCAGCCTGAACTACAGAATAAGACCCTATCTCCACAAAGAGGAAGCATCCAATTTAGATACGGATATAAATTGCAGGAACAATTATAACAAGGCTGTGCTATGACAAATGTCAAAAATGAAGTACAAAGTATATATTCAGAACCTAGCAAACTGATGGTGAATGGGCAAGGGATAATCAAAGAAATCTAGAGCAGGTACACCCCGTACTTTCTAGTTCATAAAAGAGCCTCCATATAATCTAATGGATCCCACACAACAGTCCAATGAAATACTATAGCTATGACTTTCTGCATTCTGCAGATGAAAAACAAAGGCTGAGAAGACTCAAAATCACTTGCCAAGGTCAACTGAGAAAAGATTGTGAGTTTAAGTGATGGAGCCAAGATGAAGGGGGCTTCCCAGATGAAGAAACAACACATGGAAAAGGAAATTATAGTTTCTAATGCTGATGCATATATCCATAGTGAATAACATTTCTTGACCACTTAATTATGCAAGGAACTGGGCTGAGATCTTAGTATAAATCACATCATGCAGTTCTAAAGACAATATCATAAAAGAAGTGTTATCGGCAGCAGCTCCTTTTACAGAGAAAAAAGGCAGAGGCATTGAAAAGTAACAGGTCCCAGGTTGCACTGCTAATGAGAGTCTGCACTAGACCGTGAGTCTGGGTTTCTTAGAATTTTAACAGAGAACAAGGCATAGACTGTGTGGCAGGAACTTTGGTGATAGAAATAAGAAGCATGGGAGGTTGGTAAAGGGTCTTAATTAGCATATACCAAGAAAAGTTAGACTTAGCGATGGCAAGCAAAGAGGATTCAATGTCTCTGTTTTAAGTATGAGAAAGAAAAGATCAGAAATCTGTTTTTAGAATGTGTCTGGCAATGATGTCTAGGATGGCTCAGAAAGTGAGCTAAATAGGTTATGACTGGCAGGAGTCACCTGAGAGCTAGAGTCAGAATACCATGGTAGCCCTGTAAGTGTTGAGTCACAGGAAGGTAAAGAAATGATTCTAGAATTGTCACTCTGCTAAAAAAAAAAAAAAAAAAAAAAAAAAAAAAAAAAAAAAAAAAAAAAAAAAAAGCACCCATGCTGAAAAGGCAGCATAAACTTCTGATGAGTTGGGAGAGCTCAAACAGACATTAAAAATCCAGGAATTTTTACATTTGTGGGTGCTACAAATATATAGCTTTTATATGACCTCATTTTGTCTTTGGATTGGGTTGGCAAGGCAATTATTATCAGCTCCATTTTGCAGATGGGGAAATAAAGGCTCAGAAAGTAAAAACTGATTTGCCAAAGTCAAAAAGCAAGAGATACAGTTCTGATCACATACTTGGCTAAAAGATACATGGATACATTTGGTAATTTGCCTTGGGGAACTCTGATGGTGGTTCACTGTGGCAGCAGGTAATAGGACAATGCCTGCTGCTTATAAAGAACTTTCTGAAGCAAACAAAATTAGATTAGATTTGGTTGTCACCTGAAGACAAAGTCTGCTAATATATGTGTGCATTGCAAAGCTATATAGAGGATCCTGTGATACACAACTTAGGCCAAAAAGAAAATATTGGCTCATGCAAACTTTCACCATATATAATAACCACAGAGCATAGAGTGTGAACTCTTTCCTGAGGAAATGATTCTCAGTAGGATCATCATTATGAGTGCTTGCTGGATTGAGGAATTAACCCATAGATGTTTTTAGCCCTGCCATAATTGTCTGTGTGAACGCTGTCACTAGAGTATAAAATAAAAGCTGATCTCTCTCCCTCCCTCCCTCCTTCCCTTCCCCTCTCTCTCCCTCCCTTTCTTTTATGTCTCCTCTCCCTCTTCCTCCCTCCTTCTCTGTCTCTCACACAAACCAGATATCATTTACTATCTGAACTTGTGCAAACTATATCTGAACTCAGAAACCAGACATAGAGATTTCTGGACTCTAAAACCACTTATATAGACTTCTTTTACATGAGATTCAATTCCTTAATTCCCTTGGGAGAAAATATAAGGTAAATCCTTCATATAAATTGGTCACATTGTCAAACACATAATAGACCATGGATGGCCAATCACCTGATTCTACTCCTTTCTTTTTCTTTCAGTCACCTCTTTATTACAAAAATGCAAATTAAAATTCTCGGCCTATGGTTAGGTGCTACCACTGAGAAAGAACAACAGCAGATTAGAAGGTGGAAGAAAAGGGTAAGACATTTGGTTCTAGTGGGATATCTGACTTAGCAGATGGCCTTCTGCATTTCAAGCAGCTGTGGTGATGGGCAAATGCTGGTAGCTGCCAGCAACTGAACGCTTCAGTAATATTAGCAGATCTGACAATATGGACAGCTTACAGGGCCCCAGTTGGAGGAGTAACAGAATTCCCAAATCAGTAACTATGAATGACTTCAGTGGAGAGGATGCTACTAGGCTCTGGTAGCATTACCTCTTCTTTTTTGTCCCTCGGGTCCTCTGGTCCCTGGAGAGGGGCACTTCCTATAGTAACTACTTTGTGTTTCCTCACTATTCCCCTTTTGGCTCCTTGTAGCTTGCCAACACTTTATAAACAATGCCTGGTGTTCCAATCCACTTCCCTCTGGAATACCTAGAGAGGATTCTGTCTTTGACTAATCCACAATTGTTATACTATGGTAGTTTACCAGTGCAATTGTTTTTTGAGTGTTTGACAAAGGTACCTTCTAAAGGTGAAGATGATGTGACTTCTCATCTTTCCCAGTCCTGGCATCTCATTGTTCAGTCAAAAACAGTTTCCAAAATGCAAGAATTGTGTTTCAATTCCCGTTTTCATCTTAATTTTTGTCTCCATAAAAATATGTCTCAT